>JAYJMB010009451.1:0-39826 GCA_036873735.1 Pouteria campechiana
GGACACTTGAATTGTTCAACCATTCCAGTTTTCTAAACAGTGACCGTCATGTGCAAAACGTGTGGTCAATTTGGGAAGGAAAGAAATAGGCATGCACAAGTAGGTCTGAAGCCCTGGATGGCCCAATAGAGCCATGAATAAATGCATAGGAAATGGTTGTCGTTGACACTCAACGCGCGGACTGCGTGTTCACTATTGCTCGCTCAACCGTGCTATGTCCGCATGAGCCACCACGTCCATGCCAGTCTCATTGGCTGTCAACACTGTTGGCGGTGAAAAAGGCATCAATCGAAACAAGTGAAGGATCCTAACGCTTATAGCCAATCCAGCGGATCAGAATAGCCCATCCTGGTCTTCTGGAATATTTTTCAACTCACATGTATCCTCCCTAAGCAGTGATCACGCTTTTGTTTGGGAGGATTCCTTTGGATTTCTTCATCACTTGTCATTTTCATTCATGTGTGTTGATCATCATTTGGAGGTAAATGGGAAAACCCACCCCGCTATTGGTTCATCAATGGCGGCTGGGCTACAGCATTCAGAGGAGAGACGTGGGAGATGAAAAAAGAAAATAAAAATTTACTCCACCTGTCTATAAATTTACATGCATCTCATGTCTTTTATCTCTCCGAGCAAATCAAGACTATTAATTAAATATTTTCTTTAGTAATAAGTTTATATACCTTAATATTCTGATTTTAAATACTAATATATTATATCAAAATATATTTTCTAATGAAACCGCATACTCATAGTTTATTTTTAAGCATTGTATTTTGATAATTTTAATTTATTTTTTAAAACAATACTGAATGTAATTAAAAATTATTTGAATTTTTATTTAGAATGAATTTGAGTAAATTTAAATATTTAAAATTATTTGGGAATATAATTTAATACATTTGAAATTTAATTAAATTATCAGTAGTCATTTAAGATGATTTTAAAATTATTTTTAATGATTTAGAATGTATTTAAAATGAAGCATTGAATAAAATCATATAGATGTTGACCCAAGGGTTTAATTTTGATAATTAACAAAACTTATTATGACTTGAATTAAGCTGATGATGTTTTGTTAAGTTCTTGTTAAATAGAGGAAGAAGAAGAAAAGAAAAACTGCTATTTATGACTGCTATAGTAAATTGCTACAGTAAGTTTGTAATTTTAATTCGAACATGGCAACCAAATTCAGATATAGAATTTCAGACATGGTGTTGTTCATGATTGTTACAATAAATTGCTACACTAAGTTTGGAATTTTAATTCGAATTCAACAACCAAATTTGGATATAGAATTTCAGACATGGCGCTGTTCGCGATTATTACAATAACTTGCTACAGTGATCTGCTATAATAAATTACTAAAGTGGCTTCGGACATAGCTACAGTAAGTCCAGAATTTTACTTTAGATAAGTCATCTTTATGAGTGCTACAGTAGCTGCTATAGTAATTTTTAGACATACCTACTGTTAACTCTGTTATAATAAAAATTCGTTATTTTCAAACATTCAAAAATTTAATACTATGTAAAAGCTACATTTCGTAATGGTATTCTTCCAAATAGTTCAAAAACTCTCTAGATTATATAAATAGACAATCCATTAAAGAGAAGCTAGATGCTTGAGGGTTCTAAGTGCCAAAGATAAATCAAATACAAGAAACTCATTTAAGTTTCACAAGTGTCTTCACTCTAAGGTGCTGCTAAGATCAAAGAGCTTCACGACCATATCAATACCACTTCAAGAGAATTTGAATTCATTGTAATGTACTTTATTGTTGTATATTTTATATTTGTTTGAGCTTTAACTATATGTACTTATTAGCTTGTAAGAGTTTTCGGTTAGCTCTAGGAAACAAATTGGTGAGTTATTGGTTAGCTCTCGAGAAACCAGATTATATGAATTTATGGTAAGCTTTTGGGAAAACCATCATAGTTTGAGTTATTGATGAGCTTGTGAGAACTAATAATGTGAGTTTTTGGTGAGTTCCATAAAACCAATATATGAGTTCTTGGTTAGCTCGGGAAATCAAGTGTGATTTCACAGCGTATAGTGGAACCTAAGGTTGGGAAAACCTTGGAGAGTGGAGTAGATATATATAAGCTTTCTATATTAAAAGAAGAAAACAATAACAAAAATGTATAATAATAGGAAAAAAGGCCTACTAATAATTAATATATCAAATTATATTAAAAGGTGTGAAAATTGTAAAAGAAAATTCACCTTTTCTTCTTCATTGCCAAACAAAGCATGTTAAAATTTATAGTTTGAATAAATTTTTGTTTGTTATTTTGTAAATTTTTATATAAAATTCATGTTAATTTTTTTGAAGCAATAAGGTTAGGCTAGACTAAAATCTGTTGCTGCACATATCAAAAACCTAATCTGGTTTTGATAGACTTTATATTTGAATAGATGAAAAAGGGGTTTTGAAAAGAGGTGAAAAAATATGAAAAAATAAGTTAAAAAAAGGAAATAATATGATGTGATAAGGAGTAATAATTAAAAATAAAATGAATACAGGCAAAATAAATTGGCTTTTTGGTGAAAATAATATAGAATAATAGTATAAGTAATAATGAGAAAAAATTAAAGCTCTTAGATAATTAATGTTATATTATATTAAATAGGTGGAAAAAGGGAGCATTTTCACCCATTTTCTTTTCCACTCCCTTTGCAAGAATCCAAATGCCCTTTCCGACGCTCGCATTATCAAACGTAAAATGATAGCTAGAAATAAATTAAATTGATGCTTATGCAAATAAAGGCATTTTCATTATGCCTTTGAACAATTTATCTGCGACACATTGAATCTTTCAGATAGCAAATTAAAATCCGATTGTCAAAATTATGACCTTGATTTGGATCTATAACGAACTAAAAATTTCTTTGGATGTATGATATTAATGGGTAGTTAATTGGGAAAATAGTGATGAATCCTAGGACATAATAATTCACTCCAAACTCCTAGCCAACTGATGGTCCACATTCTTCCTATGTGCTACATGTGTGCATGGAAAAGAAGATCCAGAAGCCACGGGAAAAAATAATGGTGGCCACCTAACCATCTGCTACGAAAAATCTTATCCTTGTCTGCAAAGGCCATTCAAATTCCTATTCCAATTACCATACTATAGTAATGTAAGCTTAGGAACAAAAATGGAGTGTTTGAAACAATCGTACATTTCTCTGTCAAAAACTATTAAAAAATTGACAAATGTTTGAACCATACACAGTGGGGTCCCTTTTCATTGATTGCTTGGTCAGTTAGCTGAGTTGCTTACGTTAGAAGAATGTGTATTATGTGAAATTATCATGTGTGAAATCCTACTGCCTAACCATACAGAAAGAGACATTCCACAACCTGGAAATGAAATATTAAACATATTAGTCACAATCTAAGTCCATGTTCGCAGTCCACCTAGCATGCCTAAATAACAGATATCCAATCTTTATTCTAACTACCCGGCTTGCCTAATGGCCATTCAACCTTCATTCTCCTAAGTTGATGTACTTATCCAACATCTGCATATTACTTTCAGATCATTCTTGTTCTGATGCAATCCATTTAGCAAAGGTTAAAAGTCCTTCACAGCCTGCTTATGTGTCGATTAAGAGGGTATGCTAATATTAATTTTCAACCATCTTCATTGAATTCCAATGAATGGCTTCGGTTATTGGGTCTCGCAGCCTGCGATCCCATTGACAAGTGTGGTAGCCAATGTCCTAAAAAGATAAAAACTTAACAGTATCTGGGCGTTTACAGAAGAGGTTAACCTTTTTCAGCTCAAATGTGTCAGAGCCTGTCTTTGATCCGGGAGGTCTCGGGTTCAAATTGGCATGCAGGGACTAAGTTGTTCAAGTTGCTATTGCCTGTGTTGCCAGGAGGGCGTGAAGAGCACGGGGGCATGTGCTCTCCGCGGCAACATGGTCCCTGTAGG
Source organism: Pouteria campechiana (assembly GCA_036873735.1). NCBI lineage: Eukaryota > Viridiplantae > Streptophyta > Magnoliopsida > Ericales > Sapotaceae > Pouteria > Pouteria campechiana. The sequence goes on from JAYJMB010009451.1 coordinate 3,945, forward strand.
AATGCCAACTTGAACCTGGACTGAAGACAGTATATTGCCTCTTCGGGCATCAACAGATGTGAAAATCCCATGAATGGTTCTGACCATGGGGCCCAACTGGGCAATGACGGCTTCAAGCCAAAAATACTTCACATTTAAAAAGCCTTTCAGATGAAGACAAAGGCTCTATTTTCATTGGAAAAGTAGAGTGGGCCATGCCCCTGTGGCAGTTGTTCATCTACCATGAGAAATGGCCCGCCTGATGATGCATGCATCTTGTGGTCCATCACTTGTTGAAAGTTGCAACTGCCATGGTTACAGTGTGCCTTTCTACCATTTATAGTTGGGGTCTAGTTACAACTACTAGTCTGTTACCAACTGAAAATTCTCCGTGCATTTCTGAATTTCTCCAAGGAGAATCAAGAATGCTGCATTCTGTGAGTATGTGCCCATGGTTGTGTGATCCAAACAGTAGAATTGTCCTTTCCTCTGACTACCGAATCATCCACTGATCTTTCAATAAGACATAATCTTAAGCCTCCTGAATTCATTATGGGGATACGGTAATTCATCCGTTTTGATGATGTCATATGGTTATGGTCCTACTCATGGCGTTTTGATGTTTTAAGCCTCTTAATTTTGATGTTTTGCTTGCATTTATTATGGCACAAACATGACTGGAGATTCACAAGCCCTTCAACTAGTAAGCAGCTTGCAGCCCATTCACCTTGACGAGATACGGCTCCTGAACTTTAAATTCTAAGTTTGCAAGCCACACACGCACACACATATATATATGCTTAATAATCTAACAGGAGGAAGAATAGATTTAGATGGTTTGACCAGGTGCATTAGATATCTTCAATTGTACTGGTTATAAAATATAAGTTAATTCAGGAAGAAAAACTTACAAATTAAAGGAAGGAAATTAAAAAATAAAGATGGTAGTTCCTTTGGAAATGGTAAGATCTTTTGATCAAGAAGGCGTTCATCGATGTCATCTCTCTCTCTCTCTCGAAATACCCAGACATGTTCTCCTCCTACCAGCAGTGGCGGTCTATCAATACCCAGACAAGTTCTCCTCCTCCCAGCGGTGGCGGTCTCTCAATACCCGCAAGTTCTCCTGCCAGCAGCGGCGGTACTAGGACCTTCAGCGAGGGGAGCAAAATTTATGTCTTAAACTATAGTTTAAAATATTAAATATTTGAATTCCTTATATGTTACACCTCATCATAACATATTTTTAATACACACACACACATATATATTATATAATATATGGTAAATAATTTTTTACCAAAAAATTTTAGTTATAAATTTCATAGTTGCCCCCCAAGTTATCATTTGAGAGGGGGCAATTTTACATGAAAGCCTCAAAATTAGTTGTATTTTAAAATAAATTTTCAAAATTTAAGGAGATTAAAATAATTTTCAAAAATTAAGGGGGCCAACTGCCCACACTCAGCTCCACGCAGGTCCGCCCGTGCCTACCAGTATCAAATGGAACATGCTGAATAAAATCTCCTTATTGTCTCGATTTGAATAAACTTGAGGCACTTGCTTTGATGGAGCAATGGTCCATAATACAAGTAGATGGCATAACAGGATTTATTTAGCTAGCTCAATTAATCAGTGTATGATTTTGGTGGTGATGATTATACGAGAAATGATTCCACGGTGAAACGTTACCATTTTTATACCCTGTAAATTTTTTATTAGATTCCAGTCATCTATTATACTTTTCTTCACACATTTTTTTATGATACAAAAATTAACCCTGATTAAGAATTTGGTCCTAAGAAAACAAAACTCACCAAGTTGTTAAAAACATTTTGTTTATTTAGCTGGAATCATACTTAGATTCTTCTTTGAAATGATTCTCAATATCTTGACCGAAAAAATAGTTCTAACTAGCATATTAGTTGAATTAGATCCGATCACAACTTTATGGTTTGTGAAAAACAGATAGATTGCATGGTGAAATAGATACCATGGAATCATTCCACATAATGTATTAGTTTAACTTTTTAATTGATTCTGGGCTCAACTTTAGCTTGAGCTCTTGCCCAAACTGAACCCAGCTAAGCTCAAGCAAAGTTCATACTCTTAAACTTTACTCATTTTTAAGCTTCAGAAGCAAAGTTGAAGCTTGATTGTTTTATTTGCAAGCCAAGCTCTCCTAACCGGACTGGACCGGCCGGTTTGACCGGGAATCGGCCGGAGCACCGGTCCGGTTGAGGCTGATCACCAATTTTTTTTTTTAATATAAAAATATAAAAAATAAGTAAAATATATTTATATTAATTTAAATATACTTATTTAAAAATTAAACTCATTAATTGATAAAAATATTGATAATTAATTATGATTATTTATTGTGCTTATATCATGCTGGCATCACCAGCTTAACCTGGTTCACTTCACCGGTTGAACCAAAACTAGATACTTAAACAGTTTAACCTTCGATTCAGTTTTCTAAACATTGGTTCATTTAAACGGTTTAACCTTGGGAGTTTTCTAAACATTGGTTCATATGGCATGTACGACTTCCGTTGCATGCTTGGAAGATGGATGTCAGGCTGGAGCACCCCAGCCTTCTCTCTGATGCACAATGCGACCTTGGCCTTTCTCCTTGAAGCATTATTTCTGGGTGCAAAATCCTTGCTATTATCCTTTTTTTTTTCTTTATCACTTTTTAAAAAACTCGCCAGTCAAATCCAAGGCCTTGAAGTTTTACTGGCTTTAAAACTATGATTTTTTTTAATTGGGTATTTTCAAAACTGATAAAACTTTAATAAAGTTCTGGATTTAACTCCTAAAGTTTTACGTGGTGAAAAGAGTGCTCCAGAGAGAGGCCAAGGCCACGACATGCACACCTCAGAAGGAGAGGTCAGAAACAAGGCCACGGTGCACTCGACGGAGAGTACACAACAAATGGAACATCGAAATTGGAAATGTCCACTTTCTCAGTACCGTTTGGTGCTGTTTGCCTGAGAAATCCAACCATCATCAACTGTTTTGTCGGCTCAAAGTTGCAACCCAGTCATGATCTCTGATGCCTGTACAAGAGAGGAGGGTAGCCGGTATCAAACGGTAGGTGTAGGTGGCCTAACTGTAAGGGATGCAGGACATTGACTCATCGGAGGAAGAGAATTTAAATGTTTTTTTGATTTTTTAAACTATGTCCTGATTTGAACCAGGGAGATGAAAAAGTAGCGTTCTTCTTTCCCATCATCTCAAGGAAAGAGAGAAGCCTTCTTCTTGAAGTAGAATGAATGACATCTGACTCTAAGCAATTACTACGTACATATTGCATCTATGGCAATCAAGTAATTTATACGACATCAAGCATTCATGTTGCTAAAGCTCGTAACATGGGCCAGATAATACAAGATCAGATCATCTGTGCAGTGGTTCATTTGATGCACACCTCACATGTGCTTGCATCTGTGGAGTCATCTGCAGTCTTTATGAAGGTAGTATTTTCAATCGGCGGCTTCCAGGTGACCGTGGGTTTTATCAAGAGATTGCATTTTACCAAAGAATTGGTGCTAAGATTGATTTGTAGGGTATTGTCGGTGTGACTATAGGCTTTATCAAGAGATTGCATTTTACCAAAGAATTGGTGCTGAGTTTGATTATTAGGTCATAGCCAGTGTGATACTTGGTGGCCTTGATAAAGAGATCAACTGCTCTAAAGCACTAGATCTGATTGAACAAGTCCGCCTTAAAAATTTGAGATCATAATCATATTTCCAACAGATCTTACCCAAGTAGATTAGTTTTTCCTTTCAATGGTAAGTTGTGCATAAACACAATTAAAATGCACACAGCTTTAAACATTCAGTTCAAACAATAGATACATAGAATGGGTTACCTGGTTAATTATATATTCAAATCAAAATTCCAATTTACAATGAAACTTGAACAATAAACAAAGAGACGTAGATTTTCTGCTTAAATAACATGCCATTTTCATGTCAATGGACAGGACGGGTGATTAATCCCTCAAATATAGTATAGAGGTCTCTGTTCTCTGGACCAAAAATCTCATTAGCCTTCCTTAGTGTTTCCTGTGAAATGGTTACAAAACACCTCAAAAATTAGATCCATAATCTGCGGAAACTTGGACATGGTACCAAGAAAAAGAAAAGGAAGAAAGAAATGGATGTAAAAGCATTTACTTCTCGTGTTTGCTTATGAGAATTCAATTCTTTGACATTGGCTAGAAATGCACCAAACTGCTCATAAGACAAACGGCTCCTACATTAAATAACAGAGTATGATCAGGATATGAGCCTGGCTATTGTAAAAAGAAACTTCCATTCAGGCATTAATGTTCATTGAGAGAGCAATAAGAAAGCCCTGAAGTGTTAATACATCAATAGCAGAATCCTCTGTGACAGCTTTTTAAAGCTAGATGGCTGGGAACCCTTGGCCCATCTGCATACTGAGACAGCCCAAGATATCTCAGAATTATGATTCTAAAACACATGGCAAAATGCTCCTCTTCTTATCAATTCTTGATTTCTTTCCAAACCTTCTATTCATAGGCAACTGATATAGAAGGTTCTTCCATCCTTGGGAGGCATCAGATGAACAACTTTGATAACTGAACCACACTGTTCAATGCATAATAACATATTATTGCCCCAACAGGGTGCTTTTAACATGCAGCTAAGCAGCCCATGCTTAAAAATAGTCATCATATACAATGGAGGATATGCTTCTCAAGGAACAAATAACCGTAGAAGTCATGCAATACAAAGCCACTTATATTTTGTGTGCGAGTATCAATCAGCAGAAATGTATGAAATTATCAATGCAAATGAAGACTTTCATGATTAAAGGGAAAAAAAAATTCTATACATACCGAACTTGGCGAAAGAACTCTTTCCCATCAACCCGACCCCTCACTAAGAAACACAGACATAACCCAGGTTAGCTGAAGAATGAGGGGAAGAAAAACAATATCTGAATTCTCAATTGCAATATCTTTAGTCAGATAAATGGCTATGATCTTGAAGAAGTGTTCAACCCTCTAGTCCCAGCACATTCCTTAGGACATGGCATGTACACAATGAATCCCATCTTTGAATTTTCACATGAACATTGGGGTGCTTAAAACAAAAAAGAGAAATAAACAAAGGGAAGAAAGAAAGAAACACAAGCATTTCATTGGGTTGCAATTATATTGAAAGCATCAAGTCATTCCATACAATTAGGTTGTTGATTTTCCATGGTTGACAGTCTGCCGTCACTAAAAAAAACATGAAATTAGGGGTGCAAGGTTAGGGTTGAGGACATCAAAAATAGAGTTGGAGGACATCAAAAATAGAGTTGCAAAAATTGGGTTGAACTCAATCTGATTTGTTAATTGGTTTAGGTTAGGATTGATGGTCAAACAACCCAACCAACCTAATCAACCCAATTTCCCCATGTCTTAACACATCTCTTCAACTTTCAATGATTAATTTTTTACATTGTGACATTCCTTTTCATTTATAAATATCCTCAACTCCATTGTCACCTTGTTATATTGGATGTATAATCTTGTTGGATTTAGATACTGTCAGTTTAACAAACACAGTTCTATGCTCTCATTCAAGAATTTGCGAAAGGTTCTCTAAAAATGTTATTGCTTTTTATTATAATATACTCAATAAATTAGAAATTAAGGTAAAAAATCTAAATAATCTGGCATTTCAACCCAAAATTTTACTATTAGTGTTAGGGTTAGGTTTGATGTTCAAAACCAGGATTAGGGTTGAGGGTTGAAATTTTACAAATAAGTTAAGGTTAGGTTTCACATCAACTTGACTTAACCCAGCCCAAATTGCACCCGTATATGAGATGCTTGAAGCAAATTGCCTGGAACAAAAATGGCTTGACACACGTACATGATAAAAGCCAATCAAGTAGCAACCAAAAACTGAGAATTCTTTTTCCTAAAAGCCATTACTACTGTCTAAGGTTTAAATAATCATCCCAACCAGCTATCTGCCTCATACACAGCAGCCCCTCACAGGAACAATATGGGGGGAACCTTCCACATCCACACTCATTTCAGCCCACAACTGACCAGATTATGGAGATCAGGGTGCATCAATAGAATGCAGATCTCATGTGCAACTAGACCTTGCTAACATTCAGTGGAAGTCCATCTCATTTGTGCAAGACTTAAAACATATTTCTGCAACAATGAGATACCACTCTTATGACATGGCATTATGACATTGATATATATATTAGGGTAAAATAATGTTCTATGTCAACCAAATGCAAGCTGGAAGCGTCAGTACTTAAAGGAAAATTAGCACAGAGAAAATTTCTAATAGCTATCAATTGGTTATTTCTTATTGCCTACCAGTTTGGACTCCAGTTTCAAGCGAGCCTGATATTAAACCATGCTGATTTGATGGCATCAAAGAAAATGCTGATGATCTATCATCAAACACACTCCTTGAAGATGATAACGAAATTGAAGGCCGCCGTGATGGAGACGCAGAAACAGAAAGCCTTGTAGGGGAATCCGGAGGTGTTAGCCTTGGTGTGCTAGTTTGGGATGCTAACACAAAACCATGTGATATGCCATGTCTTGAGGCTGCAAGATGACGCTTGTAAGAAGAAAGCAAACATTATATGCACATAAGACGCTCCGTATATTCTTGACTATGTTGGCATACAGAATTTTCATACCATCCATCTCTACCGAACCAAGGTCTTCAGAAAATGAACCTGTTTCTGACTCATTATGTATGGAGGATGATTTTAAAGGGGGCAGTGTAGCATCCTCTTCTGTCACAAATTACAAAACTTTCTTAATAATATGAGGGAAGGTTTCTATAAAGTAAATCAAGATGCAAGATATAAAATTTATCACTAATAAGATCAGAGTGACAATGAAATAATTATATATAATCCTAGGATATCAAATTCATCACTGATAAGATCCAAGTGACAATGAAACAATTATAAATAATCCTAGTATTCCAATTATTTGCCTCTGCACATTAAAAACATGCATTCAAGCCAAATGTTTGATGTCAAGGGTGATCATATTCATTAGGCAGGCACCTGGCAGTGAGCGAACACATGTAAATGGTCTGTCCCAATAATACAATGATCAAGTAGGGCCCGGATATGAGTGTAAGGAAAAATGGACGGTGCAAGAGAAAGGCTAACAGCATCTTTTTATCTATCCAAGTCCATGGATACCATTTATAATGGGAAAAATTGATGACACATGAGAAAGGATAATAGCATCTTTTTAACTATCCAAGGGCATGGCCTCCTGATCACTTGAATGGAATTCTGGGTCAGGTCACCATTATGGTGAGGGATGACAGGTGAGTTGCTTGGATGTTGCGTATATTGATGTGCCTACCTGCATAGAGAGATTGCCTGCCTGCATATAAGCATATAGATGTATGTGAATTGGTAACCCTAGAAGATGTTAATTGTTTCGTACCTCCAACAGTGGACCCAGATAGAGAACTAGCAGTCATCTCCTTGGAAAGAAGTGAGGGAACTGCAGCATTCTGCAAATAGATGATGTAATCAGATGTGTCTTTTGCCCAAGTGCCAAAACTTTGATTTTTGCTTTAGTAAAAGCAAATTAGAGGAACAACAAGCATCATAAACTTAGGAAATGATTTAACAGTACAAATGGAGCAAAAGGAATCCCATGTATTCATCTATCACTGGATAACTTACAGAAGTCTCCTCCTCATCTTGAAGTGATTGCATGAGAGTTTTCCTAAAGACTTCCAACTGCAAATGGTATAAAATGGTAAGCCTCACATCATGACAATAAAATCCAACCATTTCACATTGCTCATGGAAGCATTTTCTGCATGATCCACTGAAAGTCAGTATGGTTCAATATGAAGAACTGTTGTTTTCCCTTGTTACCCAACTAAACAGCAAAACCATTGGGTGTGCCCCATCATTTATTGTGTAAATTTTACCCCGTCAGATGACAGCATAGCTAGCAAGGGGCCAGTGCCCAGTAGGAAGTGAAGAGTATCTTATTGGTGAGAATGAAGCATCACCTATCCAAGATGGATCTTACCATATGCATGATTTGGTTGCAGGAAGATGGGTGTGTACATTGCTTGTGCAGATCAAATTGCTTATTTTTATTCACTTGTTAATATTATTTTTTTACATAAAAGGCACATAAGCAGAGAAGTATGATGCAGACAGAGGGATGTGGAATGGGTTGATGCTATTTGGTGAAAGCTTGCTGTTCACAAGTAATGCCAAGTGTCAGGTTGTCAATTTGAGTCTGGATTATGTGTCTTGTGTTTTGGCACTCGTCAATTCACTGGCATCAGCAATTCAGCATTAAGTACTAATGGCCATAATTCAGTAATGGCAGAAATTGCTGGAAGAATCCCAAAACCACAATAATCTACAAAGCATTGCAAGAAAACAACATATGCAACAAAGAAAAATGGGTTAAAAAGATATAGAACCAACAATTTTCTCCTTAAAGCTTCTCAAAACATCAAAACACACACACACACACACACACACACACAATTCAGCATTAAGTACTAATGGCCATAATTCAGTAATGGCAGAAATTGCTGGAAGAATCCCAAAACCACAATAATCTACAAAGCATTGCAAGAAAACAACATATGCAACAAAGAAAAATGGGTTAAAAAGATATACAACCAACAATTTTCTCCTTAAAGCTTCTCAAAACATCTTCTCAAAACATCAAAACACACACACACACACACACACACACACACACACACACACACACACACACATATATATATATATATAACCCTATCTAACAATACTCTCTATACAATTGTGAAGTATAATTTATCGGCACTGCAAGAAGATAACCCAGAATAGGATAGGCTTAGTTATTGCATCAGCCTTTTGGGCCTTGCTGCTTCAATGGGTACTTGACTTCACCAGTTCTCCCACTTGGGAAGAACTTGCCCTCTAGTTCAAAATGCCATTTTCAATCTTCACCAGATCCTCACAAAATCCATAACCTTTGGCGTGGCCCATGAGGCCATTCCAAGAACCAAAATTGCCTTTTCCCCAGGAACAATTCTAAAATTTTATAATTGAATCTTGAGGGTCGTCATCTTTGCACCATGGTGAGGAACAAATACTAATCTTGTGAAGCTGAATGCATCATGAATGGATAGGAATTCCCATTGTGTGTAAGAAGAAGAAAGTACCTTGGCAACATCTCTGGTGAGCTTCCTGACAGTGTTGGAAAGGGAGGCATTTTCATTCAAGAGGCTTTCCTGCACTCCAACACCAAAAAACCCTACCCAGTAAGCCCTTCTCTCTCTCTCTCTCTCGCTCTCTCTCTAGAAGTAGCTAGTCAGCTATGCTAGTGTAACTGACCTTGTCGGCTTCGGCCTTGGCGAGTTTCTGGGAGGCGTGGGCGAGAGAGGAATCGAGGGAGTGGACCTGGCCCTCCAAGTTGGCGATGAGATGCTCCTTGTCTGAGATTTTCTTTTGGAGCGTGGAAGCCTCAGCTTCGAGCTTGGAGACACGTGTGGCGAGTGCAATGGAGGTGATCTTGCGCGCGACGTCCAGCTGTTCGAAGGGATCGGATGGGAGCACCGCAAGAAGCGGGTCGGGCAGGTCGAAGTTGTTTGGCCCGGTCGAGGACATGCCTACTTTTTCTCTTCTGTACTAGTTTTATTGAAGCGGGCGAAGGAGACGATGACGATGGTGATGAGGAAGAAAGGTGGCCATGGATGGAAGAATTCAACATGTGATAAGAGCATTCAGATCAAATGGATACAAGTTTGGACAAGGTAAAGAAATGAGTGGTCGTGGGGAAATCGGGTCCTTGTCTACCTATTTTCGTGCGCTTTTTATCTTGGTTTATTCCCGTTTGTAGCTGCAACGTTTACGCCTCCCAATGAACATCGCCTACACGAGTAAATCATGTTCCTATTTCTTGTAATTTTGGTGTCAAGCCCATGCATTGCATGGGATTCATTAACCTAAACGACATGGCTTGATGCTAAGGGATTAGCTACGAGAGAGAGAGAGAGAGTGAGTGTTGTACTTTCCAATGTTAAACCCAACATTTGGACGGGTTCTAGTTCCCAATATGATCTCCTTGATATACATCAAGGGATGTACCCCGTATCTTTTCTTTTAATGTATCCTAGCTTCTTGGATCCTAATGCCTATTTGATTCGGGTTTTTAAGGTCTTATGGCTTATTTCCTAAAAATAAGGAATAACAAAAAAAGCTTATTTTTAATTGTGGTTGTGAAAGGTGCTTATTTGCCTATTTTGATATGTACTTCCAAAAAAGCTCTAAAGGTGCTTTCTTACTTATTAAATTTTATATTCTTAAAATTTCCTGCATAATTTTATAATTACTAAAATACCTAACTCTTTTTATATGCTTCTATTTTTTCTTTTCTCACAAAGTCATCCCCACATGTCCTTTTCACAATGATTTTTGGGTAATTTGTAGATTTTAAACATTCAAATTACTTTTTTAAAATTTAGTTTTCATCGTTTTAAAAAAGGTTGTAAATATTATGGTTACTTTTTAAAATTTATTTATTTTAATTTTATATATTGTTAGGAAATTCTAACACACATATTAATTATTGAGCTGACAACTCGCTACATCAGACTACTACTTTGTCAGGATCTCCTCGAATCCCATAAAATCCGAACTCAGGATATGTATCTTCAGAGATTTCTCTCATAAATAAACTTCTTAGTTTGACCTGCATACAGATCCACAAGACTCCGGGCTACGCACCCCTGCTCATTTATAAATACAACTAGGTATGCGTCTCTAAAAAAACTCTCTCATGACTATCCCATTTTCCCTCAAAGAGTCCTGTTTACTAACTTGAGCGTCGGAGTGTTTATGTCGGGAACACCCCCGGCGCTCTCTAATTCGTGTTCTAGTCTTGTAGGAATCAAGGAGGGAAGATCTCAAAAGCTACGTTAGCATTCCGTTTGGGAATGAGCTAAACATTGGCGCTATCTGTGGGAAGCATTTCAAAAAGTCTAAAAAGATGTCAAATGACATTATAAATAAAACAAATAACGCTTCCTCTCTTCCTGCTGTCGTCAACAACACGCCGTCCACATCGAACCAGAGCAACACAATGCCACCGCTCGGAGACTTGTTGACTCAGCCTAGCCCAACAAGTCAACAAGCGATGCAGCACATGATGCGTGAGATGATGTAGTAGATGATGTAGCAATTAATACAGCAACAAGGGAACAATCTAGGCGGATCCCCTGCCACGGAAGCTCTCCTGCCACTGCCTCATCCCCAGCATCAGAGAAGTCTAATAGCACATGGACCTAGAGATCCTGATGGAGCCGGAGTCCATCTCACCGCTCCCTCGTTTGGAGGACTGCTGCCTGATGTGCACAGACCACATTCGACAAATGCTGAAAACATGCCAGTTGCGGGCGTTCCAGCCGATGACCCAACAAACACCGTCCATACTATCTTGGAGCTGACTTAGAGGCAAGTCGACTATGGCCAAAAAAGAGAAGCATCTTCGCACCCCGGAATAAGAAAACTTCCCGAAGATGATGCCATAAAACTGGAAAGATGGAACACTCAAGGATGGCCAGAGAAGCAAGCATAGGCAAAACATTCCCCTTTCTGCCCGAAAATCCTGGAGGAGCCTATTCCCAAAGGATTTAGAATGTCGTCTTTAGAAGTTTTCGATGGCACCACAGACCCTGAAGATCATCTCGACAGATACGATGGTCAAATGACCCTCGTAGGGGTCTCCGACACTATTAAATGCCATGCATTCCCACCGACACTTAAAGGAGTAGCATTGTCCTGGTATCAAACTTTGGCACTAGAATCCATCAAATCCTTCAGTGATCAAGAAGAACGCTTTCGAAGATGCTTTATAGCTTAATGGAGGCAGAAAAGAACAGTGAAATCTTTGATGATAGTGAAACAAAGGGAAAGCGAGACCCTCCGCGAATATGTGAGTAGATTTAATCAATACTCATTATATGTGGAAAAGCTAGACCACAATATTGTGGCAGCAGCACTCCAAAGTGGAATTGCAGACCCGAAGGTCAGATACCAGCTACATCTATGGCCCCCGAGAGATTATTCAGAGTTCTTGTAAATGCTAAATCAACACATAGATGCGAATGAAAGCACCAGAGAAGAAGATATTAAAAGACGGTGGAGCCGGTCGCGATCCTCGCCATCACAGCGAGAAGGAAGCCATTATTGATGCAACCACGGATCCAGATAAACATCTTCTGCTCATGGATCTAGAAGAAGCTGACCGACAGTGATAAATAGAGACACTCCCAGACACACTCTTAACTGCTACACCACCCACGTCCTCCACGAAATCCAGAGATAGGGGTACCAGGTTTCCTCGCCACCAAAGATCAAAAGAAGAAGTCATCTGCATCAAAATAAATACTGCCTGTTCTACAAAGACATTGGCCACGGCATAGATGAATGTCGCATCTTAAAAGAAGAAATCGAGAAACTCATCAAAAGAGGGAAGTTACTACAATATGTGGTCGATGATCCCAGAAAAGCAGATCACAAACATCAAAGGGGTAGGGGGCGAGAAGAGAGAGAAAGAGACCCTGCAACGAAAGATAATCAACCCACGACTGGAACCATCAATGTCATATCAGGTGGCCTAATAAACCACGCCCCTACTCAAGTAAGCACGGTGGAAAGTAGCCCCAAAAGAAAGAGAGAAGAAGAAGACTTCCCAATTATCTTCTCACAAGAAGATATACCGAATAGAGCAGATCCCCAGAATAACGAAGTTGTTATATCAGCCGTCATCCGGAACTACCACATGAAAAAAATTATGGTCGACAACGGTTCCTCGGCAAATATCCTCTTCCACCATTAAAAAGATGGGGACCTCAAAGAAAGCACTACAACCTTATGTAGTGCGATTAACCGGCTTCACAGGAGATGATGTCTTTCCAGAAGGAATCATCAACCTCCCATCTATGATGGGAGATGATCCAGAAGGAATCATCCACCTGGATTTCTTAGTAGCCGACATCCCATCACCATACAACTCTATATTGGGATGTCCGGACCTCAATAAAATGAAAGCTGTCATGTCTACTTACCACTTTGTAGTCAAATTTCCAGTCGAAAAAGGAGTTGACATAGCTAGAAGTAACAGGAAGATTGCCCACGAATGTTATGAAATTTTAATGAAGGATGGAATGTCGAGAAGCATGCACATAGACACCATGGACGATAGGAACAAGTAACAAGTCACCTGTAATGATCCGATAGAACCACTGGTCATGATCCCATTGACGAACGGATCCGAAGATAAGACTATTCAAATCGGCTCAGCCTTACAATCACCACTAAGAGAAGAGCTGATCGATCTGCTAAGGGAGAATGCCAATGTCTTTGCATAGGAACCCTCAGCTATGCATGGAATAGACCCATCAATCACCTCCCACAAACTAACAGTCGATAATAACCATAAACCAGTGAAGCAAAAGAAGTCTCTTTTCTCCAAAAAAGAAGGAAGCCATTGCGATAAAAGTGAACAAACACCTCAAAGTAAGGTTCATCAGGCTCTTACATTATCCGTAATGGCTAGCCAACGTGGTAATGGTGAAGAAGGCAAATGGCAAATGGTGCATGTACATGGATTTTACGATGTTAAACAAAGCCTGCCCAAAGGACAGTTACCCTCTCCCCAACATCGACCAGCTAGTAGACTCCACATTAGGTCATGAAATACTCTCCTTTATGGATGCATTCTCCGGATATCATCAAATCCGAATGCACGAACCGGGCCAAGAAAAAACAGCCTTCATCACAGATGTAAGAATATTCTGTTACAAGGTAATGCCATTCAGTTTGAAGAATATAGGGACAACCTATCAGAGGATGATTAATAGTGTATTCAACCATCAATTGGGAAGAAATATGGAAGCATAGGTCGATGACATGGTGGTCAAAAGCAAAATCAAAACACACCACGTTCAAGACACCTTCAAAACCCTCCGAGGTCACAAAATGAAGTTGAACCCCTAAAAGTGCGCCTTTGGAGTAGAATCAGGAAAGCTGCTGGGCTTCTTAATATCCCAGAGAGGCATTAAGGCAAATCTAGAAAAAATTCAAGCCATCCGAGACATGGCAGTGCCTAATAATATTAAAGATATTCAACGATTGACTGGGAGGTTAGCAGCGCTCAATAGGTTCCTCTCAAAGTCTGCTGAAAGAAGCCTCCCATTCTTCAAAGCACTCTACAGAGAGGCAATTGCGGATTCGGGCAAAGAAGAAATAAACTCAGAGACACGGGAAGCCTTCGAAGAACTCAAAGTATATCTCGCCTCCCTCCCTTTACTAAGTGCCCCTGAAAGGGGAGAAACTCTTTTCCTCCATCTTGCAGCAGAGTTTGAGACTATTGGAGCCATTTTATTCAGAGAAGAAGGTCAACAGCAAAAGCCCATATACTATGTTAGCAAGATCCTGTGAGGAGCTGAAGTCAGATATCCCACTGTGGAGAAAATTGCTTACGCACTCATAATTACTGCAAGGAGGCTTTGATCCTACTTTTAGGGACACCAGATCCGAGTCTACACAGAGTAGCCGCTAAAACAACTCCTCTAAAAGATGGAACTCTCCGGTCGCTTCGTCAAATGGTTCATAGAGCTCAGTGAATTTGATATCGAATTTATACCCAGGACAACAATCAAGGGACAAATCTTGGTAGATTTATCATAGAATGCATCAACAAAATGGAAGAACCCAAAAGGGTGCCAGATTCATCAGAGGACACTCCCCTAGAAGCCACACCTCCTTCCCAAAAAGTGTTAGTCCCAAAGCAGAAAGACCTAGTGACAGATCCAGAATGGAAGCTATATGTAGACGGCTCAGCTTCCAAAGAAGGCACAGGAGCAGGACTCATACTACAAAGCCCGGAGGGAAACCTAATAGCATATGTAATACGATTCGACTTTCCCACCACCAACAATGGAGCCGAATACGAAGCTTTGATGGTAGGATCCAGGCCGGCGCAAAGGCTCAAAAATCACAATTTAACTATCCATAGCAACTCTCAGCTTGTTGTGAAGCAGCTCTCTAAAGAATATGAAGCTAAGGAACCATTGATGAAATAATACCTCTCTGCAGCCAAAATTATAATAGAACGGATCAGCAACGCCAAAGTCGTTCAAGTGCCAAGGGAGAAGAACGAGCATGCCGATGTATTATTAAAACTAATCACAACAACTTCTTTCTTCCCTCAAAGAACCATACTGATCGAACATCTTACAGCACCGAGGATCCCAGAGGCTGAAGAAATGACAGTAGAAGATTCAAGGGCGTCCTGGATGGATCCCATCTACGCCTACCTAAGAAAAGGAGAAAAGCCAACGGATCCACTAGAGGCCAAAAAGTTGATATGCTTCATTGCCAAATTTGTATATCTAGATAACAATCTATACAGAAAAGGATACTCACACCCATACCTTCAGTGTGTCTCCACTGAACAAGGCCAAGAAATTTTGAAGATGATACATGAGGGAGAATGCTCAAATCATATAGGCGCAAAGACCTTGGCTTTTAAGACAGTAAGACAGGGATATTATTGGCCAACCATGGCAGCAGATTCAAAGGAATAGGTAAAAAAATGCAAAAATTGCCAAAAGCACTCAAGCATTTCCAGTCTTCCAGCAATAAAACTATGGACCATTAGCCCCCCCTAGCCCTTCTATCAGTGAGGGATGGACATTCTTGGCCCATTCCCACTGGCAGTAGGAAGAAAGAAGTACATATTCATAGCTATTGATTACTTTACGAAGTGGGCAGAAGGCAAAGCCATTAGGTCCATCTCCACAAAGCAAGCAGAAAATTTCCTTATGGGAAACATCATGTGTAGATTTGGGGTCCTTGGGATACTTATTATCGATAATGGAACCTAATTCAGAAGCAAGCCATTCAAATCCTTCTGCGGAACACATGAATCCAGCAGAAATTTTCCTCAATAGCACATCCTTAGACGAATGGGCTGGCAGAGGCTACAAATAAAAACATCATTGAGGGCCTAAGAAAAAAAATAGAAGGCTCCGAAATTAGTTGGTACCAAGAGCTACCAAAAATACTATGGGCCCTAAGTTGCACTATAAAACTTGATTTTGGGGGGCTTTTTGGGGGTTCCTTTGTTAGGGGTTTTTAGAGAGTCTTTGCTAGAGTTTTTAGGGTTCTTTTTGGAGGCTTTGAAGAGGAGAAGATCAAGGTTAAAGATCAAAGCAAAGGAGATTGATTTCAAGGATTGGATGTCAAGCTGAAAGGGAAAGATCTAAAGTTTTCTTTATTCCAATTGCTTTCTTTCTTTGTATCTTGGATTTTATTTTGAGGATTTAAACTAATGATGTTCCATTTCTATTAGATTACTTTCTATTTCATCATGTATAGCTGACTTCCCTTTTTCTAGAGGGAAGATGGAGTTTATATGAATTTCATGGCTAAATAAATGACTTGCTTAATTGGTGATGCAATTGAGTTTATTTGTGATGTTTGGTGTTTAATGCTTTCAATTGATTGACCCTCTATTGAATGATCATGTACTTAGGGTTTGACACTTGGGAGAGGTAACCCTAAATAGGATCTAGACATTACAACATGAAACTATAGGTGACTTGGGAGGGCTTGTATGTTCTTTGAAATCTTCTATATAGAACCATAGATATTAATGCATTTTTATTATTTATATTTTTATAGGGATATCAAAATTAGGATATTGGAAATAGATACTTGACTTAGCACTCAGGAGAGGGGGTAAGTGAACTAGGATTCTCGATTTATAAACCAATGCATTGATCAATCTGCAATGAGTTGAAAATGCGATGAATGAAACATAAATGAAATCAAACCTCTAGAGTCTTCACATATTGATTTATTCTATTCAAAGTTACCATTTCATTTGTTATTCAATTATTACTCATTTTTTATTATTTAGATAAAGTCAAAACTATTTATAACGATAGTTAGTGAGAAGTTAAAATACATAATCCCTATAGATACGACACTCATTCATTACTAAATTATAAAATTTGATGCCGTACACTTGCGGTTGAATTTGCAATGAACAATTGGTCATTGAACAATATTTCAAGGAGGGTTACAAAAGAGAACTCAAAATTTTCTCTGATCTCTACTATGAAGTCCTAAGTCAAGGCCAATTAGCTCCCCATCAGAAGGAGTGAAGATTTCTAACTAGGCCTTCTTATATAGTTACTTCTAAACTCCAAATTTTCAAGTTTATCACTCCTATCTCCCATTAATTTTCACGGCACATAATTTTTTCACACCATGACATATAACAGTGAACTACCTTTGCATAAATGTAGCATAAGTTATCGGTAGCTAAGGATAATCGAAAGAAGATGAAGTTTATACACTGCATGGGACCAAAGCTATTTATGGTTATTCTGGCGGAACAGGTAGGAGTATTGCTCAACACATGTACTAACACTTATTGACAAGACATCGTGCTTCATGCACATAACATATTTGGTTTTTGTGGAATGGGAGAACGAAGATTCTAATGGCATAATTGATCAGATTGAACTATTTAGAGAGACTAAAACCCATAATTCGGATGACAAATTTATAGCTCCAGAGGCAAAGGATGTGTATATGAGTACAACCAACTCTTCGCTAGTCTATTTATATTTTCTTTCTTTCTTGAATATCCTATTTTATGGAAAATTATGCTTTTTCATTTATGTGCAGAGGAAAATGATGGACCTACAAGCTAGTTCAGAGTCTGTAGAGTCACCTATGGCAGCAGATGATGTCTATGATAAGGTCATGGGAAGGGTCGTGGATACATTGAGGGCTTAGGCCAAATACCAAAGCCATTGAAGAGCCGATTCTGTCCTAATTAGCTTCATGGGCCCTCAGCAATGCTCTGAGAAGAGTTAAATTCTACTAAGGAAAATATGAATAAAGAATTGAGAAGTTAATTTCAACACCACAAGAGTTAGCTTCTACTAAGGAAAATCTAAATACAATAATAGAGAAGTTAACTTCAATCACACAAGAGTTATCTACTACCAAAGAAGACTTGACTTGTATGAAGGATCAGTTGACCTCCACCATGAAATAGTTAATATCTGCTAACCTCTGAATTAATGCACTATCCGATGAGATAAGAGGGATCAGGTCATTGTTAGAATCATTGATCAAGAGAGATCAGGTCATTATTAGAATCATTGATCAATCTGCCGATAACTGCATCATTAACCTCATCTCAATTGGACTTTTCAGATATCTTGAGAGGTAAGTATACTCATTCATATTCAAATGGCTCCCATATAATCATTTCATTCTAATTTCGTACTTATATGCATTGATCTTCTCCATTTAATCTTATGACCAAGTTTATCCAACAATGAGAATGGTAAAAAAAATGATCACATTATGAAGATGATGTGCCTGCACCTCAATAGAAAGAGGAGACTACAACATATTTAAGTCTTTTTATAAGAGGCCTCAACATGAAGTGACCTTCAAAGTTTAGATATCATCAATTTGCTACTCACGCAAAATAGATTTCTATGTTTTACATATGATGTGTCATTTGTTAATTTGATATTTATATACTATCTTTGCATTTTTAATTAATATTGTCCAAAGACTGATTGAAATTTAATTATAACTGTGAAATTTAGTCTAAAATGCGGTGACCGATCTTACTACATTGACGTTGCTTATATATACAGTGTTAAATTTATTTTTTTTATGCACACAAATAGTTATCTACATATGAACTATATGCGGCCAACAAAACAACTACATATAATTATATGCAGCTACCAAGAATGCTTCCATATAGTTATATGTAATTACCAAAAATGGCTACATATAAGTATATGCAGCTAATAAAATAATTATGGATGTGCAGCCAACAAAACTACTGTATATAACTATATGCAATTGACTAGAATGACTTCAAATACATATATACCCACAAAATGGCCGCATATAACTATATATAGTCAGCCAAAATGGCTGCATATAGTAATATGCAACTACCAAAAATGGCGGCATATAAGTATATGCAGCCAACAACACAGCTACATATAACCATATGTAGCCAGTAGAAGATGAATGCAAATAATTAAATGCAACCAACAAAAAATGGCTGCATGATACTACATGCAACTAATTAGATGTAACTATATGCAACCAGAAAAAATAATTGCCTATGACTATATGCAACCAGCAAAAAGTAGTTGCAAAAGACTTAATGCAATCAGCAAAAAAATGGCTATATATGACTATATGCAACTGTTTTTTAGTCGGCTATATATACTCTTTTGCAGCTAACAAAATAGTTGCATTTGCCAATATGCAACAAGGCATATACAACTAATGAGTAGCCTTTTTTGTTGGCTGCAAAAGAGTATATGCAGCTAAAATGTTGGTTGTATAAAGTGAATTTTCTTGTATTGATATGATTGCAATGGCTTCAATACGAAACTTGACACAAAGGTGATAAGTGGAAATAATAGAGCTAAATTGTTTTAAACTAGGCCACCCAAAAGTTGCATTGTATGCAAAAGGCAAATTAATAACAAAAAAAATCAACCTCTTGAATTTCTCCCAAAGTTATTGGTAAGGTTGTAATACCTTCTACCAACCTTCTACTATTACTTGGCATCCTATGAAACCCATGAGGGGTCCCTTGAAAGGCATAAGAAGTTGAAGTGATAATCCCAATTAATTGAATGTGTTTAGAGAATTAATGTCAACAAAACTGCTTATATCAACTAAAATATGATGAAAATTTACCTTTACCATGACATTGGTATAATCACAACATAGACTTGAGGAAAAATCACTCCTTTTAAATCAATATTGTAAAAAAAGTAAGACTCCTTCAACTTTCATTTTTGCATGTGATGAAATTTCACTATCCAAAGAGAATATTTGGTTATTGTATGATTTGCGACTTTTAGCATTCTCTCTCCTTGCTACTAAGCTAGTAAATACATCTCCACAAGGTTCATCTATATCAAGTAGGAATGGTGCTACCACTACATTAGCTATACTAAGACAGTTTGATGTTGAAATAAGATGTGCACTTGCTTTTAGAATTAAGTGTGCATGCGGAGACCTTGATATATTTTTGCCTCCATAAGAATATCGACTCAAAATATATTTCTCCAACTATCCTTCATGAATAATATTCATTACTTTGGATTTCCATTAATGCATGCTCTTTGGATGTGTTAAGTGGCACAGAATATTTTGAATATGGTAGCTTCCTTTGTGATTTGGAATATTGACTTGCTAAACCTCCCTTACGTTCAAAATGAAGTCCATTGTCAGAACTTGGCCTTTAATCAAAAGATTTCTCTTGATCTTGCTTCAATTTATTTCTCTCTGACTACAATAAAAATAGCCTAATGCAGCTAACTTTTTGGTTAAATTAAGCCCAAAACAGTTGCATTAGGCCTAATGCAAAACAAAAAAAATGGTTGCCAAATGATTGCTTTTGCCCTGCACAATTGGCCAAAGGCAATTGTATTTTTTTCTAGTAGTGTTTGCTAGCAGACGCAACCAAAATTTTGGCTGCATTTGGTCAAACATAGTCAATAAGTGGTTGTGTTTGACCAAACGCAACCAAAAAAAAAACATTTTACGCAACTGGCTGTTGGCTGCGTTTGACCAAATGCAACAAACCCAAAATGGCAACGTTTGCTCAAACACATTGACCAAATGCAGCTAAAAAAATTTGGCTACATTTGAGTAAACACAACCACCCAAAACGGCTATGTTTGCTTAAATGCAAATTTTTTTGGCTGTGTTTGGCCAAATGCAACAAATTGTATGATTGTTTTAGATCAAATGCCCACAACATAATGTCCTATTATATTTGGGTAATTGCTACATTTATTTACCATAATAATAACTATTCTTTCAAAAGTAAAGGTGAATACTTGGAAATAAGAAATATATGTATATTGTATATAACATTAAACCCAAAATTACACATCATACAAGTCTAAGAAATCCTATGAATGAACAAACGTTATGTATGATTACTTTACACATTCTTAGATGAGTAAAATAGAAGATCCTTCATAGCCATTAAAATAAACAAAGAAAAAAACTTTTAGGGTTACCCACAGGTCAAGGCCTCTCTTAAACTACTGGGGAGCTATAGCATATGGTCTTCATGAGGAGATCGTTTTCCTTGACTCTCCTCATTGTTTAACAGACCTATTTACATGAAATATCAGGGCATGAATTATTTCAAACAAGAATATAGTTAGTATGCAATAATCAAGGATTTTTAACTCGTCAAATTACCTCTCAGAAAATCTGAAATGCCCAACTGAGATGTGGCCAATGAGGAAGGTGTCAGTTGATTGAACAATGGCTCTAATAATGACCTTATGTGTCTTGTCTCATCTGGTAGTGTATCAATTCGTTGGTTAGCGGTTGCTAACTCTTCCTTTGTACTCTTAAGTTCTTCCTCGGCGGAGTTTAGCCAATCCCATATAGAAGCTAGCTGTGAACGGAGTGCTACATTTGATCCATTAGACCAATCAGAATTGAACCGACTCTTCATTGGCTTCAAAATGTATCATAAGCCCTTAACATATCCAGAGCACTTTCTCATTATTTTATTATAAACATCGTTTGGTGTGAGAGGTGACTTTGCAGACTTTGAGCCAGCGACTCGTAGCTCTACTATTTTCTTCTGCAGGTTTAGCGAAAAGCGTTAGCAGGGGTCAGAAGACAACATAGTGGCTAGAAATCCTAAATGTCTATGAAACAAATAAATAGTTAGTTGTACTCACGTATGCATCCTCTGCCTCTAGGGCTATGAATTTGCCATCTGCCTTGTGCGCTCGGGTCTCCTTGAATAGTTCAATTTGGTCGATTTGGTTATCGGGGTTATCATTTTCCTATTCCACAAAAAATATTGTATTTATCATGCATAAAAGTACTAATTTTTCATAGAGATGACAAATAGGAACTACGAATAACATGATCTGTACTCTTTTAGTCAGAACAACCATAAATGGCTTTGGCCCCATGTAATGTGTATACTTTAACTTCTTCCCTTTATCCTTAGCCACCAAGGACTTGTGCTACATTGAAGCAAGCAGGGGGAACATGAATAGTTATGTTCTAGGAAAAATAGTTCTTCGTATAGTGGACGCTCCAAACAATAGTGTAAAGAACATATTAAAATGTTATATAATTGAAATTTTGGGTAAGCAAAGTAAGTGCAGAAGATGGTCCAGTTGGGAATCTTTACTCCCGCAGGTGGTGACAATACTAGATTTGCACCTGTACTTACAACTTTGGAGTAATGGTCGTGATAATCTTTTCAGACCCTTTTGTAACTAGTCCTGAAGTAGTCATCAATGATCATTTTGTCCTAATCCTGATCAAAATTCTTGATATTAAAGCATGACTACAAAAGGATGATAACAAGGTTAGAATATATTAATACTATCTGGAGTTTATAAATTATGAACGTACTCTTCTTTACCTTTAATTCAGCAATCATGAGTTGCTTTTCCTTTTCAGTGTGCTATCAAGGTCGATCTCAATTGGTAGCACACTGAGGGTTCTCTTCATATCATTGATAAACAAGTTTTTCTAGGGACCCCGTTTCCTTTTTTAGCTTCCTGTCAAGAAAGAATATTAGTGTGTCAGACGTCATGAAATGTATTTAGTTTAACAAAACTTGTAATACATATGAGTTAAGGTTAAGGCCATATAAGAAATGTACAGTAATGAAAATATACTGCTGGATGGAGCCGGTGTCCTTGATGATAAGGGAAAGTCCTATGTTTTTGAGCCAAAGGCATGGGGGCACGGGCTGCTATGCAGTGCCAATTGGAGGCCAAGGGGAGATGTAGACTCCTGGGTCTCAATATATGCCTGCTTTGCAGGCAGTGGGATGTCCACATTGTCCTCCTTTGTATGAGGCACATCAGAGGTAATCCACGCAGGCTGTGTAAAATGAGCCCGACCTCGACCGCGTCTAGAAAACCGTATCTAGAGAACATTGTGAAATAGCTATAAAATATAAGACCGATACTTGTTAGAATATTCATGTTATGAATGAAGCAAATATGAATATGTTGTCCTACTAATATGCAAAACTCCTATACAAAACTGTGGACAACAATTTGCTACCTTGGCATGATCAGGACCCCACGCGCTCATAGCAGGTGCCTGTAGAACCGCTTGCCATGGTGGCGGTATCACAGGCACCTTCCATATCTCTTGCCACTAGGCAGGGAATGGGTATGGGAGTTTAACCAAAAAGTGCACCGCAGCAGGTTCCACATACCGCCTGCAGTACCGCCTCCCATCCCAAGTCAGTTAAAACTCAATTTTCATGAAGTTTTGACCTAAAGCAAGATACAAATGATGAACAAGTAATGTAAACTTTATAATTAGGGTAAATTTGAATGAATAACACATAAAAGATATGCAAGAAAGTCTGTGTGTGCCTTATGACAAATTGAGGGTTTAGCATACTATGCCCTAATTGTGATTTTCACGTTCAGTGTCCATAGCAACTAAATCCTAGGCGGCATTTCCTCGAAGGTCAGAAATCCCATCCACTATTCAAATAGTGATAAAATTCTCATTTTCTTCATTGGGATGTGGCTCTCTATTTAAATTTGATAGCTGGAGATCACTTGAGACCTCAACAAGATCATTCATTAACCGCTCATCCTCTTGTTCTTTGTGCTCTTCCTCTAGGATGCCCTCCCTTATAGGTAGCCCCCTAACTTTGCATTGTGGAATATTCCACAAATGGTGATGGATGTAATGTTGAACCACTTGCCATGATGCCACTAGCTTTGTGTCATCCAAGTAGAAGGCTTATTTAGCTTGAGATGCAAGGACAAATGGGTCATCCCCGTACCAAAGGCAATTGACATTGATACTTGTTAAATGAGGGTCGAACCTAATTCCTAATTTCCTACTAGTGTCAAACCGGTCACATTGAAATAGAATGCATGTATACCCAAGTATATATGTTAGCTTTATCACACACTGCAACCATCCATAGAAATCAACTACCTCACCCAATGGATCCTGTTGCATAACAACACCGCTATTTTGGGTTTTGTGATGTCTGTCATACTCTACGGTGCAAAATCTAATTCCGTCCATAATGCATCCTGAGTATGTCATTGACTACTCTATAAGTGGACCATTTGCTAGGGACCATATCTCCTCCGATATTTGATTTGGAGTCTATGAATATAGTTAATTTATCTGTGAAAGTTATTTCAATGTATTAGCAAAGCGGTGAGCAGACTTACTTGCATAGTGTACCTGTCGAAGTTATTAAATTATGCTTAGTTCATCATATAATAAATACATAAGTAATATAAACTTACTCGCTTTTGAAACCACGCTAGAAATTGCTCATCTTGTATTTTCTGGATCTCAGTTTGACCATCCTTTTTTAGTTCGTCTTCATGTTCGCTGATGTTAAAGAAGAGCTAGGACAAATAAGATGAAATTAGGGCATTTTCATGTGTAGCGAACTAGTTATGATGGTTATTAAGTCAAGTTGGGAAGTAGTTAAGATTACCTGAGATACTTTTATATTTCTGCACAATTGTACAAGACATAACGTCGTGCCATTGATGCATCTTCATGGGATAGCTGTCTGTATTTCTTCTTACATCCAAAGGTCATTCCCTTTGAGTGAAAACCGAGATGGACCCCTTTTCGTTCTTATATCTACTATCAATGTTTTGCTCCTGATGATTAATGCAGGTTTCAATGACTCCTAGATACATTGATAGGAATATAACACATTCCTTAACTTTATATGTCTCTGCAATTGAACCCTTAGGATGAGCTCTATTATCTACATTCACTTTAAAACAGCCCAAAAATCTTAAAAAAGGTATGGTAAGTTATTGACTATTTGAAGTAGTTTGAAAGATGCCCCAGGCATAGAGTTTTCAAGAGTACCTTTCAATTGGAAACATCCATCTATACTACACGGGTCTGGCAAGTAATGCCTTGCTGGGAAGGTGAGTACACAAATGCACCATTACATCAAAAAATGCTAGTAGAAAAATGCATTCCAATTTGTACAAAATCAGAGGAATATTGTTTATGAGCTGCATCAGGATGCTTTCCCATAAGGTTTTCTCGCACATTTGTTTGAAGAAGCTACCGAGCTCAGAAATAGTATTAGAGTTGTCGTTGCGCAAAAATCCTGGCATGCTTATTGGAAGGGTATGTTGCAACATGATATAACTATTGTGCATCTTTAGACTATACATCGTGTCATCTTCTGCATTCACACAACTTGATAAATTTGTAACATATTTGTCTAGGTACTTAGCATCACTTAGGAAAGCACAGAAGCGTCTACGGGATGCCGGTGGCAACGTGTAGCATGTTGTAGGTTTCACATGGCACTCTTTTTCTTTGCGAAGGCGCAGTTTCTTTCTAATACCCAGCCTCTTTAGATCTCGATGTGCATTATGTGTATCATTTGACTTCTTTTCAATGTTTAACAAGGTTCCCAATAGGTTATCACAGATGCCCTTGGTCACATGCATTACATCAAGATTATGCTGGATCATAAGATTTGGCCAATATGGAAGATCCCAGAAGATACCTTTCTTAGTCCAATTCAGATCGTCTTTTCCACGTTTCCTTTTCTTCAATATGGATGGGTGCTTTTTCGCTACTCTGTTTGGTAGTAGTTGCAATTATTGTAAAAGCTTCATCCCAAATAGTTCTCTTGGGGCTTGTCGGGTCTTAGTTTGGCCATTAAAGTCCTTCTTGTTCCTTCGCCAGACATGGTTGAGAGGTAAGAAACGACAGTGTACCATAAAACAGATTTTTAATATCTATCATTCTAATGCTGCATCTTTATTGCAACTGATACAAGCAAGATAACCATGGGTTAACCACCCGGAGAGGTTTCTATATGCAAGGAAATCATTTATAGTCCATATCACTGCAACCCGCATCCAGAATTGTTATCTAGATGGTGCATCAAAGGTTTGGACCCCCTCGCACCACAGTGTTAGCAGCTTATCAAGTAGTGGTTGCATGTAAACATCAATATCTACACCCAGAGCTTTAGGACCCAAAATAAGTAAAGTCATCATAGTGAATTGGTCTTTCATATACTTCCACGGAGGTAAGTTATATAGTAGTAGGACGACTGGCCACGTGCTGTACTTTGTGGCCGCGTTACCAAATGGATTGAAAGCGTCACTCACAAACCTAAGCGTGACGTTCTGTGGATCATTTGTGAAAGCTGGAAACTGTTTATTAAATTCCTTCTAGGCTATGGAATCAGCAAGATGCTGCATGATGCCAAGCTCATCAACTCGACCTTTCTTGTGCCATACCATATTAGGTGCTGTCTTTGTCGACCAGAATAACTTCTATAACCTAGGAATAAGAGGAAAATAGTGTAACACCTTGCAAGAAATCTTTTTTTGATCACTTGCCCCACTATTTTTCCAATGTGAAGTACTACACATCGAACAAGCCTGAAAATTGGTATGTTCCTTCCAGAATAGAGCGCAGTCATATTCGCAAGTATGAATTAAGGTGTATCCAAGGCCCAGATCTTTTATAAACTTGTTGGCACTATAATAATTGGTAGGTAATAACTCTCCATTCTGTAAAGTATGTTTCAAAAGCTCCAACAGCATGTCCATAAATTTTTTGCTCCGTCAGTTTGCTACTTTCACGCTCATCAACCTCACTAGGAAGCCCAATAAAGAAAACTTCTTATACCTAGGGTATAATTCATGTTGCGCATCTTCAAGCAACTTTTCATATTTTGAATGAGCCCACGTCTCTCTATTAGTAGTGTCTGTTCCCTGTGTTTTAGAAGCATCCTGTCGATCCCATAGCATCCCTACAACATCTTCGTCACACTCAAAGGTACCTAATGATGGTCCTTTCGATGTCTTGTTGCTGATCCACCTCCACCACTGAGACTCTATTTTCTCCACAATGGACCCAGACTATATAATATTTGGTCATCCTATGCTTATACAAATGTTGTCCTACTTCTATTAGTGGCAATAATACTTGATTGTCATAGGCTATACATGGACAAAATATGGTGCCATCCCCTTCCATGCTCAGCTATGTAAACTTTAAAAATTGTTGAATGTCATCCATATACTTCTGGCTTAGCCTGTTTGGCTCTTAGATCCATGTTTTATCCATCCCCATAAGAACTGGATAATTCAAGGTGGGGAGTTAATCAAACTCAATCGTGTACATATGAAAGGGGTCATCACCCTCGTGTGTTAACAAAACAGTGCCTCCGCTCATAGTTCAATATAAATCAAATTACTTAGAAAATATTATAAAATATTATTGTACTTTTATATAGAAATTACCAACTTCAAGATTATAAATTATGAAAAATACACGATATGAACAAGGATGTGCATGAAAATTTTGCGTATGACCGTGTAAATTAAGTCCACATATTACCTGCCATACCTCCAGTCCCACAGCCGGTGTGGCAGGCACCTATGATGTCACCTACCACTCAACCATAGCTCACCCTAACGTGGGTTTTCTGGAAAATGTGTTCCTCCCTTCATCATTAACCACACACTATGCATTTTAAATTAAAACACTTGCACAACTGACACCCTCCCCCCCAACCACCACCACCACCACCACCATGTGTTTAGACATGGCACAAAACTCCCCTCTTTTAGGGCACGTTTTAAGTAAAACCTATGATGCAATGTAGCTACAAATTGAAGTAATAATGTTAGGGAAATTCATACCTGGGATAGTAGTTTCGATTCCACCAGTGGATTCTTTGGGGAGAATGAAGATGGAGCACTGAGCCTCCTTAACTACAAAGAATATGAAAGCGGACTCCGTAAATGGGTTCTCGATGGAAAGAGTTGCTCTTTTGAATGATGATGGTGGAGGGAAATGAAAGAACTTGGTATCACATGTGGAAACTCAAAGAATCAGAGGTGCAAACGATGAGGGAAAACAAGAAATGAGACACATTTCAAACTATGGTGTTTTAAGAGGTTGCCAATTCGCACGCGCGTTTGATCATATTATTTTATATAACTCACTCAATCTATATATATTACGCAATACTTAAGTGTTAAATGTAGCAAAAAGGCCCCAATTAATTTAATTATCACTATGACCAACAGGTGCCTGCCACTCCAGGTGCCCAACATTTCTTGAGCGTTCGCTAATTCGAATAGGTCAAAAACTTGAGCATCAATTTGCCATTTATTTCCACTTGTTAGCTTTCCTTACCTCCTCCCATCTCTAGCCCCCATTCGCCTATGATTTCCCACCCTCCATTGTTTCCATTTTCTCAACATTAGCCACTCCCACACCTAAACATTGAACTAATGGCGCCCAAGCGAGCAGTCTTTAAGGGTTCAGGGAGCGCAAGAAAGCCTAGGCCGAAAGAAGGATCGTCCCCCTCTCAACTATCATCATCAAGGATGACCCAATTGGGCACTCAGGTAGGTAACCCCTCATCCTAACCCAATGTGCATGAAAAGGCGCTCGAAGAAGATAGGGTAGTAGGAAGGGTGGACCTACGACCCCTAATGTATAACCTAAAATCACTTCTTGCAGAAGTAGAGGGAAGGAAGGTACTGGTAGTGAAGTTTGAGCCTCGTGACTTGTCGGCATACTATTTTGGTGGGGAAGAATGCAAGTTCAAGTTCTATACCTCAATGTTGGGTAGGCTGGGTCATGTGCAGAAGAAGATAGATTTTGATTTTCCGAGCGAATGTAAGTCTGATATTTGGTCCATGATAAACTATCAAGGTTGGAGTGACCTATTGGAATATGATTCACCGATATACAGTGAGTTGGTGCTCATAGTCTACTTCAACTAGAATCCTCATGCATTGAGGTCGATGATGAAAGGCGTGGAAATAGATTTCGACACTATTGAATTGTCTGCTGAAGAAGATCTAGTCAAAATACTGGGTGTTACGGATATTGAGGAGGATGGGTTGACGCAGGAGGAACTATTTAGTCAATTGTCCATCGACCATGAGTACACATCAGCTGATTCATATATGCGAATGAGAGATCTATATATCGAACTAAGAATGCTCCAAAAGGTTTTAGAATGCATGATCATGCCCAAGCTAGGTGCTATGGAGAAAATTACTACCGCTGAGGCCCGGACGCTATGGAAAATATACTCTTACCAAAGGGTCAATCTCTCAAAGCTCATGTTTAGTGCCATTGGTCACTTACCCCAGAGGATGAATGTGGTTGTACCATACGGTGTGTGGCTCACAAAAATTTTTCAGCACTTCAATGTTCCACTAGATGGGGAGGCTTATCTGCAAGTGTCCGCGCTAAAGAAGGATTGGGTAGATGCCACCCTCTTAAAAAGAATGGGCATCCAAGTCTCTTAGTATGTGCAACAGATGGA
The DNA here is from genome assembly GCA_036873735.1 of Pouteria campechiana. Classification (NCBI taxonomy): domain Eukaryota; kingdom Viridiplantae; phylum Streptophyta; class Magnoliopsida; order Ericales; family Sapotaceae; genus Pouteria; species Pouteria campechiana. The sequence goes on from JAYJMB010009451.1 coordinate 33,388, forward strand.
TGAGAAGAATAGGAGAGAAATGAAAGAAGAGAACTTCAGTGGCTCCGAAGAAGAAAGATCAGAGGAGGTACCTTCTCAGGGGGAGCCAGAGGGTGAAGATCACAGAGAAAGGCATTCTGATCCATGTCCTACCACACAGGGATACCCATCATCTCCTTAGGCCTCACCCACATTGGACCATGCTCCTAGATCCTCTGCATATAGCATGCTAGCAATGAAGGTGAGAGAGTTGAGGTCTGAAGTCGGTGACCTAAGAGGAATACTGACGGTGATAGCTGAGAAGCTAAATATACTCCTTCCTCACTCCAAAAGACCACAGCTGGCACCTTCTCTCACACTAGTACACCCCGCTCAAGACCCCGAGCACTGTGCACTAGCCCCTACTACAAATGACCCAGCCCAGGATCCAAAGCAGCCTTCAACTACTCCACCTAGTGTCCCCGTTGTTCAGGAACTCGAGTCGATGTTTTCTCTTGATGAGCTCAGCTCAGACTAGGCTGCCATTGAAGGGGAGCCATCCATGCCATTACCTTCCACACTCCTAGAGGACATCTCTGCTTAGGATCATCATTAGAGTCATTGTTGTTGAATTTATTTTCTTTTAGAGAATTATCAATTGTAAAGGGGGGTTATATATTGTAAAAAAATTATTTTTGTGGCAATGAAGTTATATTTCGAGATGTTTGACATGTTTGTAATTTTATTACCTGTCATCAACTGTTTTGAAATGCAATATTTTAACACATGTTTGAAAATAATGAATGAACTCATTGGCAGAAATTGGACAAATGGCTTAAATTACAAACGCCAATGTCATCTATTATTCGACCCAATTTGCATTCCCCCCATACTACCTGGCACTTGCCCTTGAATGGTAGGCGGTATCTCAGGCGCTTGTGATACCACTCACCTAGAGGCAGTAAAATATGCGTGGGAGAAAAGCGATCGCAAGCGGTTTAACATACCGCTTGCCATATCGCCTGTGGAATAGACGACACAACTGAGGGCCCACATTTTTGCTTGTCACCCATGCATTGTTCTGCCTAGCTTTTCCATACCACCGATCGTTATCGCCTAATATATAGGCGGTACTGTGGGCATGGTACTGCCCACCCATAATTAGGAGAATTCGTGTGGGAGAAAACCATCCACAGGCGGTTCCCCAAATCGCCTCCCATATTGCCTGTACCGCAGGTGATACACGCAGCCGCCCGATGTTCTACATGTTGTCCAGACCATACATCAATCTGCATTTATTAGAATATTTAATTAAGACATTAGAATATATTGTTATTAATATATATTTATATATTATACTAATAATATATTAATATTTATATTATTAATAATATAGTGTTATTAATATATATTTATATTTATTAATATACATATTATAATATATTCATCCTCCCGATAATGACCTTTTTATGATTATATGGTTTGGTGCATTTAAAATACATCTGTTAAACCTTTCCTTAGATTAATATGACATTTTGTATGTTTTAAATTATCTTATTTTTTTTCATCATTATATATGTTATGCTTTTTTTTAAACACATAATATTTTGCCTACTATTCTTGCATATTTTGCTAATATTAATATTTGTATCAAATCTATATTTCCAGTACACTATTTTAATAACACATTAATACACTCTCATTATTTTTAACTTTATTTTATTTAATGATTGATATAGTATTTATTGTAAGACTAAAGTTTATCCTTTTTCCATTCTTAATAAATAAATAACATGATTTGTAATTAAAAATATTTTGAAAATTATCATACTAGACGCAGCCAACTGAATTCAGCTACGTTTGGTATCAAACGCAACCGACATTGGCTGCGGTTGATACCAAATGCAGCTGATTTTGAGTGGCTGCGTTTGGTATGATAATTTGCAAAAAAAAAATTATAACTATTAGAGATTTTATTTATTTATTTTCTTTTCAACAAGCCAATTTATTCAAATAATAAAAAAAACACAGGGCAAGGGAAGGGCCAATGCCAATAAAAAAGTGAATAATAAAAAAGAGATTTGGTAATCATGTTGTTTTGAAAAAGTTGAAAATAAAAGATAATTAAAAATAAAAATAAATATGAAAAAGAATATACATGATTGTTTGATTTTAGAGTAGAAAATGAAACTTTTACACATTTAGCATTTATATATATCACTCACAATATGTTAACTTACAGGCGCACAAAAAACTAGTAGTAAAATTGAAACTATGAGAACATTAAAAAGTTAAAATGTTGTTACTTATATTTCAAAAAATGTTATCTAGCCTAAATTAGTGTCCCAATATATAGTCTTACCATATGATCAAGAGTGAAAATATTATGCTAAAAAATTGATATTATGTGTTAGGGTTTGTTTGGATGTAATAATGCATTTTAAAAACTTTTTCTTAGATTAATGTGAGATTTTTTGTTATTTTAAATAATTTTATTTTTTCTCATTATTTTCTTTTTAGTTTTTAAACCCAAGATGTTTTGCTGCTATTATATCATATTTTAGTAATATTAATATTTATATGAAATATATTTTTCCAATACACTAATTTTAAAAATGTAATTAATACATTATTATTTATTTTTAACTTGATAATATTTCAGGGTTAATATTATCTTTATTGTAAAACTAAAGTTCATATTTTTTCAATTATATTAAATAAATAAAATTATTCTTTATGCTTTTTAGGTCACATTAACATACCAAACCCAGCCACCCGAAGTCAACTGCATCTACCAAACGCACCACCCAAATTTGGCCGCGTCTACCAAACGCGGCCACCTGAATTCAGCTGTGTTTAGTATGATAATATGGAAAAAAAAATATTTATAGAAAATGTGACGATATGATAATGATAAGGATTATAGAGTGATAAATTAATTAATAAAATAATTAAGCTTAAAAATTAAATTATCTCTAAAATAAATATTAAATAATTATGCATCTACACAGTACTCATTCATGACCTCTATCAAGCAAAAGAAATAATGATAATTAGTAATATTTTTTTAAACAGGGAAAAATACTTAAATGTATACTGCCCAATTCATTATGAACTCCCAAAGTTGGGTACTTAAAATTTTTGAACTCCTTAGGCACTCATAATTTTTTATTTCCTTTTTAAAATTTACTTGTTTTTAGACTTTACCTGAAATTGGCTATTCAAACAACAAATATTAGGAAGCGTATACAAAAAATTATATATAAGTAGTTAATACGACAAATACTTATTATTGAAAGAGATGGAAAAATCAAAAGTGTCTTGGGTAGGCCTTTTGCATATTACTATGTTAAGTATATTTTTTTTATATTTGGTAGGCGGTACCATGGGCGCCTATGGTACCGCCCGTAGATAGGCAATGGAATTAGGGTTAGAGAAAAAGATCATAGGCGATTTTACCTACCACTTGCATATTACCTGTTCGGCAAGCAATACCCCGCTTGCTGGTATCCTTAATTTATTTAACATAAAATTTTAAATATTATAAATATAATATATTTTAAATATAAATATACTATTATATTAAGATCCTTTATTTATTTTTTTACATTATATTTTAAATTCTGTTTTGTTAAAAAATTAAAATGCATTAGTCATCTCAGTGGGGTAGGAAAGAAAAGAATCATTGAAAATTTTTTATTTTCATATAAAGTACCCCACATAAGTACTATACATAAGCCATCTATTTAACTAAAAGAATAAAATTCTTATATAAGCCATACACACCAAATTTATTTAAGGGCGAATATTAACCTCACTAAAATTTTTCATTTGCTAAAGAGATCTACATAATTTGAATTAAATATCTAAATTATTTTTAAATATTTATGTCATATATATAATATAACAATTATGCCAATTTTATAATATTTCAATGACTGAATAAATGGATTTAAGTGAATTTTCTTTTTATAGTCAATTACTTTCTCCTTTTACCTTTTACCTTTTATCTCAATTTCCAACAAAGATTGAAATATTAATACGATGCAAGAGGATTATAATATTTCAAAAAATAGATTCTTATTATTGGATTTCAATTGCATCAAAAACCCCAAAATATCTTTTTAATAGTTTTATAGTCTTTTTTGGAAGTAGTTTTTTAACACTATTTATATTCCCCACAATTTGTATAAAATAATCTTAATGTTTAATACATTATTTTTTTTCATTATCATACCAAAGGCAGCCAATTTGGGCTGCATTTGGTACTAAACACAGCTGAAATTGGTTAGCAGCGTTTGATACCAAATGTAGCCACCCATGTTAGCTGCATTTGGCTCCAAACGTAGCCACCCTTTGGCTGCGTTTGGTATCAAATGCTGCCATTTTTTTTTTGCTGTGGTTGGTGCCAAATGTAGCAAACAATTTGGTTGTGTTTGATACCAAATGCAACAAAAAAATGACTGCATTTAAGCCTAATGCAACCAATAATGGTTACCTTTGATGCCTAATGTAACCAACAATAAAACGATTGCATTTGGGTGATTGCTTTTGACGATTTTTGTTGTAGTGTCTTTAGCATCAATAAATGGATGTGCCTAGGTCATTGGATGTTCTAAAGTTTTAGGTGAATGCATGCTAAGCTCCATATAAAACGATCCTCATTTAATTCCAATCATGATTGCAATCATGGCAATCTTCAAGGTCAAGCCCTTTAGTTGTATAGATTCCTTGTTGAAGCAATTAAGATAATCTTGCAAAGGTTCATGTGGGTGTTGCTCCAACGAAAGTAAATCCGTTGCAGTCTTAACTTGCTTCCTTTGACTTACAAGTATGCCAAAAATCGATCTGTCAATTCCTTAAAAGTGTATCAAATTTGCCGACAAAGAGGCATACTATGATCTGGCTTTCTCATTCAAAGTGGCGGGAAAAGCACAACATTTTACCATTTTGCTTGCAAATAGAAGGCTCGTATGCAAAGGTAGCTATATGATCTATTAGGTCAAATTTTTCAATAAATTCCTTCATTGGAGGCATCCAAATTTTTTTTTTGGCAAAGGCGCATTGATATTGATGGAATTAATGGGTCTGAAAAGTCTTAAAAGTCGAGGAATATTGCCTCATTAGTAGAATTAGATAATAGTCATAGCTACATGCCATCTTCAGAGGTTGTTCCTGGTCTTTGCGCTAGATAAGCATTCTAATAGAGAGTACCATCTAAATCGTTTTCCAAAGGACTTTTAAATATTTGGAACTGGGTCCTTTAATACATACTATGTAAAATGGGTAGAATTATCCACAAGCTGCATCATTAATATGCAAAGTTGATCAAATTCTGCAGAGAAAACTGGCCTATGCTAAGATGTTTCTCCTTGTACTTGATAGTCATTATCCTTTGTTCCTTCTGATCGTTCTACTTCTCTGTTTTCCTAAATTTCTTTCTCCATTTGGTTTTTCTATTTTTATGCAAACATCGAGACCAATTGTTCCTTTCTTTACTCTTCTAAATGTTTAATTATATACAGCTCATACCCACATTAGCCATCTCTCCATGTGCACATCATCAACTGCAAGAAGACATGGGAAAAAGCATTATCTACCTAAAACGTGAGGACACACCTTCATGACATACAAGTTGATGCACAACTTATACCCAACTACACTGTGTACTTATCATATAAGCGGTTGTGTAAAATTTTACTGGTACTCATCATATAAGTTGATCCACACATGGCATTTTTGGATTATCACATCTGTCCAAAAGTTTTAAAATATAATATACTTTGTTCATATAAAAAAATAACAAAATCAGATAATTAGATGGGCCAAAGGAAAGAAAAATAATATAATTGAAATGTTAACTCTAAAAATCATAATGTAGATTACTTTTTCATATTAATTTTTTTAGTATTTATTTATCTAGTTAGTAAAATATATATTTAACGATTTAGATTATGAATATAACGTGATATAAATAACTTATAAATATAAAATAATTTCAATGGGGGAAAACATACTTCTCCACATTTTTTCTTACTGCAGCATCTGATTATCCGATTTTGAATTTTTTTTATAAGAACAAATTATATTATATTTTAAAATTTTTGGATGAATGTGATGATTCAAAGATATTGTATGTGGCCGAATTTTCACCTCGATTGCAGAGTGACTCTGCAATTGGAGTTACAAATAATCTTGTTTTTGAAAGAGAAAGAATAGAAATTCACGTAAGCTCTCAAGGCTTCACTTTGGCAAGTACATAATGTACTCGAGCAGACTAAATAATTTCCATTTACATAAATGCTTCAATTTTTACCTTTCTTCTTTGCCATGGCACGCCAGTTTGCCTACTTTGAACGACTTGGGACATGAGCTACATTTATCACATTTAGAAATTTCTGGGCAGTGGAATGGCATTGATCTCACTTTATTCTTGACTTTATGACTACGAGAGTTTTATTGTAAAGACTCGCTACTGGCA
>JAYJMB010009451.1:39926-50357 GCA_036873735.1 Pouteria campechiana
CGACTGCTTATCTACCCACCGTGTTACTCTTGCCGTCCTCTTGCGTTTGACTAGGGAGGTGAGAAAAGGACCGTGAAAAACATATGGTTTTTTTAAAATGCTAAAACATTTTATCGATAATTTAAATATACCGATATTTTATCCAGAATAGCAAGCATGCCTCCACTTTGTAAAAACTTATTTAAGATCTATCAAAATATATAAGTGTTATTCATCTAACTCAAGTTGAGCTCTCGTCAACTTTTTTGGGTCCCTTGTAGCAACCGTACTCCTAAAATCAATGGTGGACAATTTCTTTTCGTTTTCATTTTCTTTACTTTGGATATTGAGACATCGTCCAAATGAGCGCGCCTAATTTTTGTCTCTTCTGGTGACGCATCCAAATGTCAAGTAGCGATTCTTTTTAAAAGCTTGACGTACCTATTTGACGAATCATTCAAAATCTAACCATGCTCTAAGCCTTTGCTATCATTTAAAAACTCACAAAGATAACCAATCATCAAATGTATTGCACCAGATGGCATGTAATCAGAAATCGAGACCGTTGATCTTTCGAGTGACGAACATATACGGGAATATTTCCTGATCATTTATGATTAGAAGATATACCAAGGAAGTATTATAAAGGTATAGAAATCGTATGTGTGATGGGATCATAATCTATATCATTAAAAAAATCTCTGGCATATATTAAGTGGGGTTGTTGATGGCATCAACAGTCCGGATTAACTAAATGTTGACATGATTTATCAGAATTGTAGCACGTGTAAACAATCTCATACCACTTTAGCGTAACAAATAAACTCCTTATACAGACAAAACATACTTCAGTTTGAGTACACTACCATTTAAGGGACAGGACTAGCATAAAAATAGTTTAACTTCCATCCCGTTTAGGCCAAGTTGTTATCCATTAGTACATGGGGAATACTTTAATAGAGTATATTGTATCAAAGTGAATTGATACAGCTTTCTAATTCAGCTCTATTTTGATGATTTTATAAAATCGAATCTAACTATTAATCAAAAGCTTACATTGATTATAAAACTAAAATTAATTTAAGAATGAATTTTATCCCATCAAAATTATTTGTTCATTTAAAGGAACTTATATACTTTTAATTAAACATCTGTCTTCTAAAGTCTCTATTCTATTTACAATATTAATTATATAAGATTTTATAATATTTTAATATTTAAGTGAATGGATCTAAGTGAAATTTAAATTTTACATATGTTTTTATACCTTTTTACATAGTTTCACCCAAGATTCCAAGTAGAATGATTTTTCATATATTCATTAAATATAATAGTTAGAATGGATTTTACATACGGGGATATTTCACCTTAAGTTTGGAGAGAAGTATAATAAAAAGATATATATATATACATAAATCATACTTTTTAGCAAGTTGGGAGATAATATGAGCAAAATATTTTTTAATAAAAAATAGAAAAGATTATTAAAAATATATATAAAAATAAAAGTAAGGTTATTAAAAAATTAATTAAAATACTATTTTAAATAAGAAGGTGTATAAAAGATATATGTTTGAAATACACCACCATCTCCTCTCTAAATATAGCACATTAGGGAGAAAATGTACAAAAAAGGTATATATGAAATTCATAATGACGTTACCAAAATAGAGAACGATTCTATTCCAATAAAATAATTTTTTAATGAAAATAAAGATTAATAATTGATAACATAGTAAAAAAAACTTATTAAAAGTTATTAAAATATCATATAAAAAAATACAAAATGAGTTTATTTGAAATAAACTCGCCATCCATGAGTGAGCAGTGCTAGAAGCGAATCACCATCATTTTAAAATCACGTGACGAATAAGACTGGCAGGTGCGCCCTCAACTTGGAAACCTCAAGCCAGTTGCTGCTTCTGATCCCGGTCATCTTCCTGACGCATCTAACCAGCAATAATCCCTCATTTCTTCGAAGCTCCAATCTCTCTCTCTCTCTCTCTCTCTCTCTCTCTCTCTCTCTCAAACGACGGCTGTGCCTGCTGCTGCTCATCAACAGAATACACAGCTGCAAGGTGAGCTCACTAAACGCTCCAATTTCCCCTTTTCTCCCGATCATCAAACACTAGCATGCACTCTCATTTTTCGATTTTTCCGGACGAAACCTAAATCCCCAAATCCCCTCATCACACTCCAAATGCGATTCTTCAAAAATTCCTGTAATTTCTTAGTCGCTTTGGCGTTTCTATGGCTGCTATCAATCTCCGAGTCCAACTGCAGCGCCGTCTTGCATCCCAGGAAGCTTGCGTCTGGCTCCGACTGCCCCATGAACTTCGGCGTTCTCCGCAAGTTCTTGGAGTATGCCGGTGATATTCAAACCACCAATATCTCGAGGGAATGCCAGTACGTGCTACAAGGCCTCCACCTCGTGCAGGCGGAGTACCTCCGCACCAATGGCCTGTTCCTGCCTCCTCTGTCGGCCGCTGAGGCGTGTTGGGATGCGTATCAGTCTGTAACGAGAGAGTTTGCACCCAATTTCAACGTGCGGTCTTCATGCGGGTTTCAGACTTCCTGGATTGCTCAGGGGTGTATGAACATCTCAACCAAGGGGGAATTTGAGTCTCGGGTATCAAATTCATCGCTGCAGTATGTGCGGCGCACCTGCGACCAGTCACTCGAGAACAATTCACCTTGCGCGTCTTGCACAACTAGCCTGTCGGCATTCCAGGCATCTAGTCTTAATGGAAAAGCAGTTGGGAATGTCTCAGATTGTGTGGCTTATCCATTGATATATGCTGCTGGAGTGGTCAATTCTTTTGGGCCAACCAATCATGGCACTGCTTTGTGCTTGTTCTCACTTGGGTCGCCTTCATCTTCATCGGGTGGGAAAAGCCAAAAGGGTGTTGTTGCTGGAATTGTGGTTGGTTGCCTTGTTGTCTTCTTGGTGGCGGTTCTTTGGGGGTTTTTTCTGTGGAGGAAACGATTCAGGCAATGGAAAATGAAGAATATGAAAGTTGAGATGCACCCAACCTCTCGGCTGGATTCCATTAGTGCAAGTACAACTTTGGTTAACTTCACATTTGAAGAAATCAAAATGGCAACAAGAAATTTCTCAAGAGACAATATAATTGGCACTGGTGGGTATGGAAATGTCTACAAGGGAATCCTATCAAATGGACTAGAGGTCGCCTTGAAGAGGTTTAAGAACTGCTCTGCTGTAGGGGATGCAAACTTTGTTCATGAGGTGGAGGTCATTGCTAGTGTTAGGCATGTGAATCTAGTTGCCTTGAGAGGCTATTGTATCGCGACAACTTCTTTTGAGGGACATCAACTGATAATTGTTTGTGATTTGATGCATAATGGGAGCCTTTATGATCATTTGTTTGGTTCGGATGAGAACAAGTTAAGTTGGCCAATTCGCCAGAAGATTGCAATTGGTACTGCACGTGGGTTGGCCTACTTGCATTCTGGGGCACAGCCAGCAATAATACATAGAGACATCAAAGCAAGCAATATTCTGTTGGATGAGAACTTTGAGGCCAAGGTTGCAGATTTTGGCCTTGCAAAGTTCGCACCTGATGGGATGACTCATCTAAGTACAAGAGTGGCGGGGACTATGGGTTATGTTGCACCTGAGTATGCTTTGTATGGGCAATTAACAGAGAAAAGTGATGTTTACAGCTTTGGCGTTGTGCTTCTTGAGCTGTTGAGTGGGAAGAAGGCACTTGTTTCAATGGGTGAGGCCCAGACATGGCTTGTGACAGATTGGGCATGGTCGCTTGTAAGAAAAGGCAGAGCACTGGATGTTATTGAAGAGGGTATGCCTGAGTTGGGCACGAGAGAAGTCTTGGAGAAATATGTCTTAGTTGCAGTTCTTGCTTCTCATCCACAGCTTCATGCTAGGCCCACGATGGATCAGATTGTAAAGATATTAGAAACTGATTTACCAGTCCCATCAATCCCAGAACGGCCAATTTCCATTTTAGCCAACATGGTTGACATTGAGAGATCAGTAAGCAGCTCTGGCTCAGGGAATCTGTCTAGTTCTGCAGGTTACCAAACATTTACGGTTGACAGTGACAACATTAGGTCAGATGTTGAATAAAAAGATAAAGCATCTGTCACCTGCACCAGAAAGTAGCCTTGTGGAAAATTGAGATGGGATGATGCCAACACTTGCATTTGCTTCCACTTCTGGTATGAAATAAAGTGGAATTAGAATTTACTCCATTCCTGCAATGTGAATCGTGACCTTCTGTTATTGTATAAATACATCTTATTCTTTTAGGCATAGAATGATCTATCGTTTACATACTATATGTATTTTTTCCTATTCAAGAATTTTTTTTTTCTTTCTTGTTCAATCCAAAATGATTTGTAAATTCTACGACTGGGATACTATTGTCCTTCATTTGAAAGAAAATGCCATTTGGTATTGCATCCATGTGATTTCCATGTCAATTTTTCATCTTCTTCTGTGAGTTTAAGAAGGAATTATCTATTCTCAGCCTGAGCTAAACACTAGCTGTTCTAGTAAAAGCAATCTTTTTAGTGTTTTGTGAGTCACATAACTAACATTTAACTGCATTAGTAAAAGTGACCTTAAGTTGTTTGAAATTTTATATGGTACATAGTGTAATGGAAATTAAATTGGAGGAAGATAATGATATGGTTGCTCTCTTTTGTTTCAAAAGATGGATGACACTAATCAAGGAATGTTTCAGGGTGAAAATATAACCCAGGCCTCGAAATTTCTTCAGTGCTCATTCTTAAGTTGTGGCATTAGCTTTGCCACAAACACAACAGTAGTTGCACAAACTCTGGCAAAGAGGAAAAGATTATCTATGACTAGAAAAGAAAACATCAATACCCACTTTTACGATCACATCAACTTCAGCAATTTCTTACATGATCCTTGAAGAAATGGTATGGCTAGTATCTTACAGTGCTCATGGCTCAGTAGTTAATTCTGTGATATGTTGAGTTACCCTGGATGTCCATGCCACAAGGAAACTACCTTGATGGGTCTCTCTTTTAGCATGTGTGCAGCTTTTATTCACACCAATGCAGACTGTTCCTGCAATTATTAAAATTCATTTTTCTACATCACCAATGATTATGTTTTGATCGTTATGTCATCATGAACCATCAGGAAAACAAATTCTTCTCAATTTAAATTACTTGTGTGTACAAAGACACGAATAGGAATTATAATATTGTGCAGGTTGTCTATGATTTTAAGCTCCAAGCTTTCAGAAGATGTTCCTGAAAGAAACCAAGCATTCCTGATTTTTAAAGTAACTCCACAGAGTTAATACTGTGTGGAGAAACATTTGACCATGAATACCAATGTGATGTTCTAATTGCATTCAATGTTTTGCAGCTATGACAACATTTACTATTCAAAGTAAGAACCTGAATTTCACTATCGTTTTCTGTGAAATACATGTACTCTTCATGAAGCTTCCTTTGTGCAGCCTCAGAATCTTTGGCACCCAACCTTAGCCTGAAAGCTGGTGTGCTTTTTTCATGAGTAAGGCAATTTCCACCTTTGTGTTTAAGTATAGAAAAATCTTGGTGGGGCTTTTGTTCAATGAAAAATAGGGGTGCTTTTGGAACTCACATTCTGCTGATCCAAAAGTTCAGATGGAAGGTAACATGAGAAATCTGTTGAGTCCTGTTAATAAAAATTCGTTTTTGTGATTGCCATTAAATGAATGTGTGGTATAGTCTCATAGAGCTGGTAACATGGTCTGGACAATCCCTTGATAGGGCCAAGAAAGGAATGGATTAGGCGGCAAAAAGTTTGGTTTCAATTGCACCATTTCTGTCGAAGTACCTCAAATGCCTTAGCAGCCACCTTGGAGACTCTGGAACAAAATCTAGACGGAGAAGCAGGAGTGGAATTAATCCTTCAAGAATACCCCGCCAATCCTAAAGCACTAAATGTTCGTTGATCTTGGATAAATCCATGCCTGACGTTGGGACCATTCATCACAGTTTTCTGTGTTTTCATATACAAAGGATGCCCACAACAGATCAAGAGCTGCAAAACAAGCTAGGTGGCAGGTAGATATGAATACACATACACACGCCTACAAAAGCTGGCACCTGTTCATCTATCTGGTAACCATTTAGAGTTTTACATAAAAAGGTACTAATCACATGTTCATTATGTGAATTATCTTCTCTTTTCTTCATTCTTTCTGATCCAAAATCAGGCTGGTTTATTCATCTGCTCTCCATGTGCGCCACATTGGTTTTTTCCCACTGCTTTTGGCCTTTTCATCTCTTTGAGCAGATTGACTGGCCAGCTTTTGGAGCTAAGCTTCTTTCCATTCTGGAAGAAGTAAGCTGAAATTATAATCCATTTCTTGTCTGACTCGAACTTCATGTAATTGCGCATTGGGAGGGCATATTTTTCATTGGGAATAAATGCAGGGCTGCCTGCCTATATTTAGCACATTGGGCATATGCTAATTTTTATGATATACTTAGGTTTCTAAATGATGTGATCTTTTACATCTTAGCTAAACACCTAATGCTAAACAATATTAATGAATTGGATTTTCAAAATCCATTTTTAAATATGAAAATAGAGCATTTTCATGGTAACTCCCACGAAAATGTTTTCTTGTGAGCATATCCCCCAAAAGTAATAGATATGTTTTTTAGATAGAAAAATATTAAAGAATAGATATAAAAGAAAAGGGACAATTAATTAATTTCTTAATTTACTGTAAAAGTTAAAAAGAAAAATTATTTAATTAATCCTAAGTGAGTCATAACTTAAATATATTACATTTTATATTAACTTTAAATGCATAAAATGATGAGTGAATAGTATTTCATATTTTAAACTTTGTCGTTGATTATTTTTATAATAAATATATTCAATGAAGTAATTTTTGTAAATTTTATTTGAAGTAATATAATGTATTTATGCAAATTGTTAATCTAAATTATCAACTCAAATTGCCAACTTGATTTGTTAACCCATTTTGAACTCATATCTAACATGAGAATTTACAAAAATTAGTTTGGCATGGATTGAAAGTTTGGGAAATGGTATATAGTTCATTACGGTGAAGTCTTTACATTTTAGATTAAGATTAGATTGACTTAAACTTGAGCTAAATGGGTTATACACCTATTTTGGATTCAAATGTAACTCTTAACAAACCGAAAAAGACATAGTATTTATCTATTTTTAAATTGAATAATAAAGTTAAAGTAAACTTGTCATATAATTTTAATTATCATTTATTTATTTGATATGATATTTATCTATACTTAACAATTATATATTTTTTATGTCATTATCCATATTTTCATAATCAAATCTTATGTTTTAAAAAAATTATGTATTTTATTTTTATTCACATTATGACTAAAATTATCTTTTCTATTATTGATATCATTTCCTTCTATTCTCTCTCTCTCTCATCATTCTCCTCCTCTTTTTTACTTCAAAATTTTTTCAAATAAAAATAATTTTCTCTTATAATTATAATTGTAGTTGAAAATGCTTGTTTATGTTTCATGTGAGGATTTTACTATATACATCCGATATGATTTTTATATAGAGTGCATATTCAGGCGAGGAATCTATTTACTAAGAAGTTTATTAACTACATATTTTTTATTAATAAAAATTATAATTATCTTCAATAATCTTACTTTTTATTATCATTACTTAATTAAAGATGACATCATTATGCATTTTTTAAGCATTTTTTATCATTGTCCAAACAATCCTTTAAGACAAAGTGAGTCTCATTTCAGTGACAATGTGACAAAAATATTACACTGGAGCCGACAAAGGCATATATGACGATTGTAGCAAACATAATATAGTCTCAGGTGTGTGACTATAGTTGCAACCTCACAGTATATGTTCCACACATGTCCACGCGCAATAACACCTATTGATTAGAACATCTCTTTTTGGCCTTAAATGGATAAGAAAATCTAGTTGCTATGATTGTTGTCTCATCCAATTTAGCTATGATTGTTTGGGTCTCACCCAAATTGTTATTAGAGAGTCCTATCCGTAGATTCTTTAAAATAGAGAAAATGTTAAAGCGCAATAGGGGTGGTTCCAGCATGAACACTCCGACGCTCAAGTTAGTAATAGAATCGTCAAACAAAGAAAGCTATAAAGATAATTAACAGCTTGTGTCCATAAAGCGTGTATACCTATATTTTTATAGCTGAGCCTTGGTCGGTGCATGAAAGGATAAGTGTCATATACTATGACAATGTGGATTCCTGATTAAAAAAGTCCTTAGTGATTTGAGATCCTCATGTTCTAGTGGGAGCCTCTCTTTCTGTTGTACCACCTCTAGGCGGAATCATGTGGAGTCATATCGCATTTGAATAGGTCTCCTATTGGAGTTGGATCTAACATGACAAGTTTTGCCAATTGTAAAGTTTATCATGTGTTATGATTCTGTAACACTAGTCCTTTTAAGGAGACGTAGTAGCACTCGTTCTTCTTGTTCACTTGGTATTCAATGCCCACTTTTATGAGACTCTACTTCTACGCTATGTTCCTCATAAAATGAAAGTTCATGTACTAGCATTGATGTAAATCCATGTATCGGCATCAATGCAAGTTATTCTTAGCCTTTATTGAATTTGTAATGAACAAAAGCTTTTCTAATGTATAGAAACTTGTCTCAAATGGTTTATATAAGTTGTTGCATATTTCCTTATTAGTTATCTACTAACAACCCAAGAGTATTTTAGATATAGATCCACAAATTTCTAACTCGAAGAATCATCCAGACTCCCATGATGAGATCAATAGGCTGCTTTGGGAGATCGAGCTAATTGAAGCTTAGCACAAATATGCCCAATAATCATTACGAGTAACCAATCGACACCTTACCAAACATGCCATTGGCTATGTGGATGCTCTAAATTGAGTGAAGACCCTAGAGGAAGAGCTAGTGGACACTTGGTGCTAGATTATTGAGCTCAAGGCAGTCATAAATGCCTTGAATAAATAAAATTACATAGTTTTATACTTTTTTCTCCCATTTTTTGCTTTTGTCATCATTGATAAGGGTCTCTAATTTTTCCTTTGTCACTGGTAATAAGGGAAATGTTTGTACAACAATCAAAGTTTGTTCTTTAAATGTACACCTTATTTTCAATAAATTAATTAATTATCATCTTTTTATTCTCAAAGTGATATGTCTCTTTGGAGTGCCTATATTTATTCAAACAATACTCCAACTTTTTGTTAATTCTATTACCCCTGATTGTTTAGCGCTTCTAATTAAGTAACACTTGCATTCGCTTAACACTTTCGATCAGTATAATGCTTTTGTGACATCTTTGACCATCCCAATAATCTAGCACTTTTGTAGAGAAAATAATGATTTCACCCTCTTTTTGCTTTTTTCACTTTTGAAAGCAATTTTCCTGCCTTTTAGATACTTATATAGGCTCTCATCAATCTACCTTTTTTGAATTTCAAAAATAGAGATTTTTGCTATCAGCTTTTGGTAACTAGAATGATGCTTTTGTATGGGGAGCACATTCTCGCAGCGACATTCGCCTACATGTATAAGGTATTAATGAGATATGACGAAATGAATATCGATTTCTTGCTCTGGTATCTTACTTTTTCCAAAACTAGAGGTAGTTTTTTGAGATCTTTATATAAGGTGGTGTTACACCATTTCTTCATTTTTTGATTTAGTAATTTGTGCATTCATTTCTTTCTAAACTCTCTTCATTCTCTAAGTTTGATGGAGGTTATCGAAAATCAAATGTCTATATCTTCACTAGCACTAAGGAAGATTTTTGTACCCACACTCTACTTGGAGGTATGTCTTAGGTCTTGCCTTTCCCATCTGCCTTTCCTCATCATTCACCTAAGGGTTTTGTTTTTATACATTTGAACTCTCTTAAGGTGGTTTTTGCCTTTTTCATTGAAACCTTATTATCCAACTTCTGAGGGACTATAATTTTTTTCCTAGCCAACTTGTTCACAACAGTTGGTGATATATTATTTCAATCTATCATTGGGTGCACAATCTTCATCATGTGTCTATCTTTACCATCGGAATGTGGGCTTTGATCCTCCCCTTAGAAAAGGCCCAAATTTTGTCGTCTGCTTCTATTTTACTCCTTTGGCTTCCTTGTGGTAGTCTTTTGCACTTGTCTCTGATGGAGATGATGATTGGAAACATTGTTGAACATGGGTTCGCCCGACACATTGCTAAAGGTCATTTTCAAATCAATGGACTATCGATGTAGCTTGTCTAGTAGTAGCACTATCTCCCATAGAGCAGTAGAGCAATGCAGTTGAGGTAATATAGTCTAATATCTATAGAAAAACTCCAAATAGATGTTTTGTTTTCTCAGGATGCCAGTTGGGAGAACGATTTTCCTTATGGCTTCTCTGGTCAGGAAGTTCTGACTCTTGGTCCTTTG
>JAYJMB010009462.1:0-48592 GCA_036873735.1 Pouteria campechiana
GTACTTTTCCTTTTAATCAAGGGTTTTCTCCATTGTGGAGATGTAATTAGGACCACTCGTGGTCTGGGATGTGAACACACAATTCTTCTGATGTACACAGCAAATGTAAACAATTGAGGAAAAATTAATAATAATGGAAAAATCCTTTGGTATTTTCCGAAGGCGACCAATTCCGGTCATGTCATTCCATTTGCATTTATTTCTTCCTTATCATTTCTTGAGCCCGATTTCGCGATCAAAACAATGAGTCAAATGAGGAACACATTTATCACAGCTCGTCCTCCTCTCTGAACGCCGTTTTAGTAGCTCGAGACACAACAGAAAGACGTGGACTTCAACGGTAGAAAATTCAAACGATCTCATTCATTCAATGCTGCTCTCATATCTGCATTAATCGACTCCTATCTTCTCCAACGGTCGACAATATGAAGAAGCTATTTAAGGAGAAGAAGGAAGGACGATTTGATGGTGGTGAAGGAACCCATTTCAAATGTGCTCAACTTTATATAAATCCTTCCACTCATGGCCAAGAGTTTAAACCGTCAAGTATCTTTCTTAAACTTAAACCTTCATATCTTTATGGCCGTTATCCTTACATTTTGCAAAGATCTTTTTTTTGTTGAAGCTAAAAGAGAGATTATATCTTCCCTTGTGCTTCATTGTAATACTTTTTAAAGTGTCAGTTTTCTGATAAACTTGAAACTAGAGAGTTTGTGGTGAGCTTCAGAAAACCACATTGTATGAGTTGGTAGTGAGCTCGAGAAAATTACTAAGTTTGCTTATGATCTTTGAAACGGGTGAGTTTCCTGGTGAACTCATAAAACTAGAAGAGTGTCGGGGACACTAGTTTACGCCCCCTAGAGTTGGAATCCAGAAGAGTGTCGAGAACACTTGTTTACGCCCTCTGGAGCTGGAATCCAGAAGAAGTGTTGGGGATACTTATATATTCCATTGTATGGGGTATAGTGGAACCCAAGGCACAATGAGTTGGTGTCCTTTGAAGAGTGAATGTAGAGATGAGATCCTGAACCACTATAAAAATTATCTTGTCTGTGTGTGTGTGTGTTAGTTCATTTATTTTATTCTTCATGCATTTTATTATTTATCTTATGTCACACCACACACACAAGCACGAAAAGAGGGAAATGATTACACAGGGGTTAAGCAATGAATTTTTATTTACCCAATTTACCCCTCCCCTCTTGGGTTAAGTCATCCTATAGGAATCCAACATTACTAATTGCTCATAAAGCCTTTTTCCACTTTTCGAGGATTGGCACATTAGACATGGACAAATCTACCAACTCGACCACTAAGATGAAACATTGGTTTCTTTTGCTTATTTCCTATTTTTCTGGAAGCATTATGCCATTCTTATGCCTATATAATGATATAGTTATGAGTTGTAACTAAGTTTCTCTATTAGGTCATCTTAAGAAGTGAGAACAGACTATCTTAGGGAAGGAAAAGTTGATGTCGTGGATGAGGGTATTATGGTAATAAAAGATATGCCCACAGAAATTTTTTGTTGTGGGTAATCTGTGAGAAAATGGTATTTTGTTTGTTATATGCTAAGCTCTTTAAATATCCCTGAGTCATCACTGTTTTATGATGTGATCCAGAATGGTGAGGGCACATTTTCATGTTTTGCTTTGATAAATTTGTAGGATGGCTGCAAAACCTTTGTATAAAACAAGAAGGATTTGAAACAGAACACAGTGATCTCTTTTGATCATGACCAATATTCTAGAGACGGATCGACTTAGAAACTGAGCTTTCTAATGAATTCCCCTGTTGAAATTCAAAGATGACTTTTGTGGATGTTGAGCCTGGAATTGCAAAGCACAAGCACGCTTGTGTCTCAAGAAGCTTTTGTTAGTCCATTGTGATTGGTTTTGCTCTTTGTTTTTCTTTTCTGTGCACAGACCCGCATAAGTTCAGGCATGTAAGCCTGCTTGACCTGGTTTTGCTTGTCCTGGTTTTGCTTGCATGTCATATGGCCAACTGAAGATGTATCTCTCTCTAGTTAGAGATATATCACCTTTATCTCTAATATTGCCCAAGTTTATTGCTAACATGGTGATAAATTAAAAAAAAATCAGTAGAACATTGAACTTTTCTATGAAATCCTAGAATTCATCATGATAAATATAAATATATGTTTGGAATAAAAATGTAATATTAAATGAGTACATTTTATTAGATAATAGATATACACAACTACTATATCGTAGTCAACAGGAGAACAGTATATAAATCATATAGTTGTGTTCCATGGGTGAGTTTTGGAATCGATCTACCTCTTAACTTTTCTTCAATTATGCAGTGGATCTGGTTTAGATCAGTGCACTCTTGTGCCTTTTCTCCTTTTTTTCATGTAGGTCTGGTTCCATTTGCAATTGGGTCAGAAACAGCTGGGTCAATTTCTTTCCCTGCTGCCCGTTGTGGGGTGACAGGATTGCGGCCTACTTTTGGCACTGTTGGACGAACTGGTGTTATGAGCATCTCTGAAAGCTTGGTAACTTGGTTATGTTTTCTACGTGCATGTCAGCTATTTCGCTACCCAAAAAATGGATCTGAATTTTTTTATTTTAAAAGGACAAGCTTGGTCCTTTCTGCAGAAGTGCCTCAGACTGTGCAGTTGTTCTGGATGCCATTCGGGGTAAGGATCCTGATGATCTTTCATCCAGAGACATTCCTCTAAAAGACCCATTCTCAATTGATATCACAAAACTTACAGTTGGCTATCTCAAGGATGCAGAAATGGAGGTCAGTGTGCATCATTCACTTTACTATGTAATTAATGAATACAGAAATTCTTTGAATAATAAATGTTGGTTATTTTCAGTAATGTTTGATAATTTACTATCATTGGAGCACCTCCAGTTGCTCAGTCAGAAAGGGTAAGCAAGGGATAATCATAGCCATGAACACTGTTTACTTTGGCCTCATCATGAGGATCACCTTGCAAAATAGCCAACTCCATCCACTCAATGCCCCAGACCACAGGAACAATATGTGGCTACTGAAAATTGCTGATAAAATACAGACTACAAATGGTTTGATGTGTCTGGGCATTGAGTATTTAATAGAATGTGATATTATGATATTAGTGATGAAAACAGAGCAATTGGATTCAACATATGGCAGATTGGAGTTAGCCACCGGGTGTGTGTTACTTGTGGCATGATGATGAAATCATCAGTTTTTCATTTGTTTCCCTGTAATAGAAAGATAACAGCCTTCCCAAGTTTCTTTTAAATTGATGAGCTCAGGCAGCATATCTGTAGCAATCCTATCATTGGAGACTTTTACGAAGAATATTTTGGTTTACAGCAGAGTATGTGGAATATCTTCTATTTAGAATGTGGCACTCAAAAGGCTCTGTTCATCTAACAGGTGGTTCATGTTCTTTCCTCAAAGGGTGTGAATATGGTTCCTTTCAAACTAAATTACGCAGTTGAAACTGTCCAATCCATCCTGAACTTCACAATGGATGTTGATATGCTAACACACTTTGATGAGTGGCAACGGGCTAGGCAAGATGAAATATATGAGGTCCAAGATCAGTGGCCTGAGGAATTACGGCGTGCACGGTTGATACCTGCAGTTGACTACCTTCAGGTACATCTCTACTACTTTCCTTTTGAAGAGAGCGCTCCCTTGCTTTCAATCTTTTTGGGCATTCCATTTTCTCTGGCCCTCTTGAGCCATTCCATTTTTGTAATTTGGAAGTATATGTTGTTGCCATGTGTCATTTGCACTGTCTTTTTTTTTTTATTAATTCTGTCAAGTTGGACCATGGTTTGGTTATCTTGACCATGACTCAGGTGAATGATGACCAACCATGGATCTGGTGAAGGTGAATGAGATTTTTTTGGCATACTATGAGTATGGATGGGGCATGCCCAAAAAGTTCTCTTGGGTTGGGAGACTCCTGCAACAAATTCAGTATACTTTAAGTGCTTTTGGAACTGTTTCAGCTTACAATTTATAGTTCCCAGCTGCACACGGCAAGTATGATGAAATTAAAAACCTCTCTGATGAGTGAATTCTCTTCATAGGGCAGGCAGCTTAAGAAAGAAATACAGCTTCTGCTCAAATTGACAAGAAAATTTACCAATATCGTATATATGAGATTAAGGTGAATAGCCATCCAGAGTGAGGATGATTGGTGCAATTTAGATCCCTCAACTTGGGTTCCAGCTGTATGAAATGAAGACCCTTTAAATTCTGATCAAATGCAGCATGAGCATTTTGCAACATCCAAATATAGGTGTTGACCATAGCCTTTAAGATAAACCATCCAATTTGTTAGAAAATCTTGAGACTTTCTAATAATTCATTATCCATTGTCTCACACCAAAATGCACCTTGTTAAGCAAAACAGGTAAGCTGTTGCATATAGCGTATGCCTTTCGTGATATCATTGGCAGTCTCTCTCTTCTAGTGCCTTTTACAGAAACTGAGATTCTGTCATTTCTGGGAATCACTGCAAACATTCCACCAAAAGCATGTATTATTAGCATTCCAAACCAAGACAAAATAAAAATGTGTTATTTGCAATTCAAGTGGAAATTGCCTATTTATTCCATTATGAGAACATGATCATAGCTAGTTTGAGTAGTTGATGTTTGGTTGATACAAACCGTTGTACTTATGATTTCCAATTCCTATGGATCATGCCCCAGAAGTCTTTTTAATGAAAAACCTAAAACCTTCAGTTTTTGTGGCATTAAATTAGACAATTGTTAATTGATGAGCATCACCCACTACCTATTGAAAGAAGGTTGGGTTGTGCTTAGGAAGGAAGGTTCTTTTCTTCTGGGTCATGATGGTCTTGACTCTTGAGCATGGGCCTCCTTATCTAAAACTCTGAGACCAATTACCCTATGTGTTTCAGGTGGGTCATCATGATTTTATTTGTTTCTTTTTCTCTCTCCTCCTCTCTTTTTTTGATCTGGGAATCATTGCGGTGATGAATTTTTGGATCATCCACAGGCACAGAGAGCACGGGGTAGACTGATCCAAGAGGTACAGGAGAGCTTTACTGTAGATGCATTCATTGGGAATGCAACAGATTGGGAGAAGGTTTGCATGGGGAATCTCGTAGGCTTGCCTCTCATCGTCATTCCAACAGGGTTTCAGAACATCACTGACCCACCAGCGGCTGGTACACGTCGAAGAACAACTATTACAACCGGCATTTATGCTCCCCCTCAACATGATCATATTGTAAGTTTCCCAGCAACAGAAAGCATCTACAGTATGTTATCAGTTAGCTTTCATGAAACTTCTGGAGTGCGGTTAGCACCAACAAGGACCTCAGTTTCATCCCATTTCCTGTTTGCATGAAAAGGATAACAAATCTGGACAAGTACATTGCTGGGAATGAACTAGCTCTTTGATAATCTTAGCCATTCCCATGGTGTATGAATGTTGGTTTAGCAATACCCAGCTTCCCATCTGTAGCAATGGGCAACAATACGATATTTTGCCAATTCTTCAGCAGTGTTTGCAGTGTGTGCCTATTCTAAAACATGGTTAACCCCATGTGACTAAATCCCAGAACAAAACTGCTCATTAAGGTTTGCCTTTATGTATGTACATCTTGTGTTCATCAAGCCATTGACAGCACTGTTCTCTATGTACCATTCAATCTGTACAATGAAACCCACAACTATAAATGGCCATACCATTCATCATTTCCAAACCTTAGTGGTTAGTGGGACATGACAGCTGAGGAATGATTTTAAGTTATTGGCTCATTTTTCCGTTTTGGCCGAAATTGAGCTGGTGGACATTTGGATTCTCTAAAAAACACAATCATAGGACAGGCTTACTGAACGAATATTGTTCCAAGTTATCATCCCATAATTCTCGCATGCTGATTCGTGTTGTTCTTGTGTGTGCAGGCTCTAGCTTTAGCAATGGCCTACCAGTCTGTCACCGATCACCACAAGAAGCGCCCACCAATCAATGATCTTGGCCCAAATGATCCTATCTCAATGCTATAAGAATGTAAATGCTATAAGAATGTAGATACTGGAGAAGTCTAATACCATTTAAAATTTAGTTCATTCACATGCTTAAAAAACTCTTCAGCTGCAGCCATCTGTACGCATGGCTGTTTAGGAAACACCCATCAGCGCATATTATTGTAGTTCTCTAGTATCATTATAGATGTTCCAATGACTGTGTTGTGTATGTATCAACTACATATCACATTCTGGAAATCCTTCCATTTTCATGGTTTCTCATCATGGAGCTTGTACAGCATAAGCTGGTTTTTAGCTCTGTCGAGTGGAAGGTCATGCTTTAGAGATCCCAAAATCAGGTTGGTTTGCTTGCTGCGCAGAATGTCCTTTAGACAGTGCCATCTCCACCATCGAGTCTATAATTCTTCATTGTAGACCGGAAAAGGCTGTAGGGTAATGGGATGCATGAGCTTCAAAATGCTGCACAGGTTTGCAGGTTGAATGCTGTTTATTTTAATGTCTCTTGTGTTCTCTTCCTTCCAGTGTAGTCTCTCCTTTGCAGGTGCAGTTTTTCCAACTGACTAATTAGAGCCGCAGCACTTTGATGGTTTTACAAGATGGTTTGAACCATAGAGGACCAACTATGCTCTAGATTTGCCGATGTATGACTTTCATCGTAAATATGGGAAAAAAAAAAAAGAAGAAGAAGCCTGTGGGAAGTAGTTTTCTACTGCAAACAATGTCTAGTAGTTTGTTATTAGCTATACAAGCTAACAATCCAAAAGATTTATTTTCTTTCGTTCTAAATTCAACATTAACAAAAAAAACAAAAGATCATGTAAACCAAAGAAGTAAACAAAGTGCTAAAATGTATATAATATGTTTATATGGGCCACATAACAGAATATGGAGGGAATGTTTTTTATTTTCAAATTTATTTTTGGGATCATATGTTACTTATATGACATCACATATCATCCGGTGTTATCAGAACCAGACCTATGGTTGAACCCAGAAGCATCCAGTTCTCAGTCCAACAGGCATCCAGTTCCCAGATTCGATTGGTCAGTCAACCGCTTGAACTAGTTTTTTATTTTTTAAAAAAAAATAAAAATAATAGAGCATAATTTTAAAAAATTTAAATCAGAGATGTTAATCTAAATATACAATTTTTTTGTAGAATACTTATTACTTTAATTTATTATTTTATTTAAAAAAATTAATTATCGGGTCCTACTGGCCGGTCTGGTCCAGTTTTGATAACACTAATATCAATTAATAATTAAAATATGCTTATGATTATGTAATTTAAGATAATCTTTATCGGAAATAAACAAATATATATTAGAAACATTTTAAATCCGAAATTGCCGTTCCCTTACGCCGCAAACATCTACGGTTTCTGTCTAAAACCCCGGACCTTGCTCCTTCTTATGTCAGTAGGGGTAACACTATCCGTGCTCATGCGGCTGTCATAAACCGGTACAAGGCTGCTGCAAAATTATTAAATTATGGAAATCAGAATTTTATCATATTAAATGTAATAATGAAGATCATCTGACATCGCTGAATCCTATCAGATGAGGCCAATAATTGGTTAAATGGTTTCAAAACGACCATAATTAATCATATTCCTTTTAGTTTAAGTTAAATAAGACTTAATTTGACATTTATTCGTTGTTTTCAATTTCATGGACGGTTTAGATCTTCTGAAATTCTTATTTAGCAGGAAGAAAGTCTTGGTAAGTCTACTCCCGCATGTAGGAATTGCATTTCTGTTGAAATGTTGCCATCAAGATGGCTGAGCATTTCTGTTGGGATTTTCATGTCTCTTATCACAACAGAAGTGCGCAGCTTTCGATATAAGTGCGACGATGCCGCTGCAATCTTTCTTTTGTTATTATTGCCAGATGTCTCTCTCGTTTAGAATATTTTCAGATAAGTCTACGTTAAAAAAAATTTTACATAAATTTTGCAAAAAATTCGTAGCAAGCCCCTTTTCGAGTTTCGAATAGTCACTATTTTCTCCTTTTAGGCATTTAGCCCTTAATTTTTTATCATTTAACTACTATATGTTGCACATAAAGTTATCCCTCATCTCTTGCCATTTTTTCTATCATGCAATGGTTTATTATCCTTCATGTATGCTTTCTTTGAGGTAAAAGAAAGATAAAAAAATAAGAGTGAGATCAAGAGCATAGACAGCAATAATGCCATCATATATTGAATAAGGAGAAGATATATACTTTTTTTAATTATTTTTTTAAATGATAGATTACAATGTAAAAAAAGTAATGTAATTACCACTAGTTAGTTAAATATTGCATAATATGAGAGGAAAGAAAAAAGACTTTTACGATTTTATCTTAATTTTATCCCTCTTTTTTCTTCAAACCAAATACAGCCTTGCTCCTAATAATCAAGCTTTTCATTATTTATTTATTTTTCCCATATTTATTTATATTTTAACCATTATGTCTATATTTGAAACTCATGCAAGCAAGCGATTAAGCTCAAACAAAATAGATGAAAAAAATGAAGACCAAATAATAATTATTCAAAAGATGGAGATTAAGAGTATGTTTGATAATGGAAAAAAAGGGTTGAAAATATTTCTACCTTTTTTCGTTCTCTTTTACACACGTTTAAATATGATTTGATTTATTAACTATCTAACAATTCTTTTTTTATTATTATCTATATTTTATCATATTAAATTACTCCTTTTTTCTTTTTTTCTATTATTTCTCCTGATTCTTTTTTTCCTACATCTTTTTCCATTTCCAAATACATTCTATAAAAAAAAATAAACTTCAAAGAAAGAGATTAAATATTAAGAAAGGCTTTGTTGGTGCAGATATGTGAGTAATGATCAAAAAGTGATCTCAACAAAGGCAAAATTAATTAGGAATATTGTGATATATTTAATTGACGTACATTATATGTAAAGCATGTTTGGTTTTAATATTACCAAATAAAAAAGAAAAGTGAAACACACAGGTAAGAGATTTTGTTGTTCTTAATTCAACCAAACATCAAGCAAATGTTCTTCTTGATTATGCAATTTAAAGTGGACATTTTTATTTTTAGTTTATTTAATAGTCATCGTCATGAAAATTAAACGTGAACATTTAATATTTATCATTATGTCATCTCAATTAATTATTTCATGAGAAGTAGGCAAATAAAAGATATTTTAAGGTCGTGCAAGATCTAAAGTGAAGTATCTCATTGGACTCGTTTCGATGTAGACGATAATAAACTAAGATGAAATGATAGTAACTTACAAACTAAAAAAATAAATTATTTTAAAACTTTATTAAAGCTATCATTAAATGGAAATTAAAGGCTGAAAAATCTAAAACGAAACATTTTAGACTGGTATAATATTTCAAAATCATGATTTTTATAAATCCCCGCAACAAACGATCCACCAAGTACGGTCTGAGTCGCCGTCCACGTGTCATATCGCCTCACGTGCGACCGACAGGGCGGCGGCCTTCTCATCTGCAACGGGTCTGTCTCGCTTAGCCGCATCCCAAAAGGTGTTAAAGGATATCCCGCAAATCTATCTACTCCAAACTTTCCTGCTCTGCTACACCGTCACTGGTGCTATGTGGCCGCACAGGAAATCAAACACGAGGTAAATGATTAATCCAATCAAGGCAAGAAATATTTTTAAACCAAATATCTACACAACCAAAACCCAAAGATCATATCATTCGAAGAAACCTAACCCCTAAATCATGGGAACACGCCTGAGGAAAGATCGCTATTGGATAAATTGTTGTCCTTTGGATATCGAAATAATCATTTATTTCACACAACAAAAAATATTCAGTGTTACCTACGGGTGGATGAAATTAAAGTCCAACATTTACGCTAGGGACATGCTTTATTTCCGTGTAGGCCGATCATCGTTATGCGGCCACCGCCAGAGCAATCTGGCGATCCGTTCTTAGCTACAGTTCCTGAATCCTACATCGGATGCAATTCTAGAAGATTGAGGCTTTTTAAGTAATTTCTACAAAGAGTAAGGGCACATGCATCCCTTGCAAAACGCGCGGTCGACGGATATTTATATAGCTGTTTTATCGAGTTTCTCTCCTCTTAGTGGGCTCCGACGGGGTGAGGGGAGTTACAGGATTCACTTCTCCCCATTGAGTAAGGGAATTGTTGCGGATCCGATTTTGAGGTTTGTGTTCTAGAGATCTCGCATCCGTTATTTGCCTGCTGAAGACTCTTTTGATCCTGCAGGAGCTTTTGGATCTTCTGCGGGATCATTTTTTATATTTAAAATATCATGTTTTTCTGGCTTGCTTGGATTAATTTTCAAAATCTCGATGCTTTTGAAGGTTTTGGAACTTGGATCGGTCTCGATCTGCTATATATAAGAGATTTAGTGACCGATCTGCTCCGTTTAGCGTCTGTGAATGTTTTCGATTAGATCCTGGATAGATCTTTGCGTGAGATCGAGTGTATAAGTGACCTGCTAATGATCGGCTTGACGGATTTGACTGTTCTTATTTTGGAGTTTGATTTCCTAGAATCTGTTGACAGGAAGTATTTGATACGTTCTGTATCATGGTTGGTGAAATTGTTGTTTTCATGAGCCAGGGAATGCTTCATGTTTGGGTCTTTTCCTGGAGTTGGGAAATTTTTAATGCCAAGAAAAGGAGGATATATAATTTATCCTCTGTTTACTCTGTTGCCACTTCCACATTGCTTTATATCATGGTCTACTTGCTGCAAGATGTCCTTTTTCTTTCTGGAAATTTGATTTAGTTTCGTTGGATGCGGATGGCAACCTTCCAATTCTTTGATGTCTTGGTCAGAGTGGAAATAGTTTATTGCTGGCAGGAAGTTGCAAAATGACTATTTAGTATCTGTTGATACTGTTGGAAATAATTTATTGCTGGCAGAAACCTTTAACGCACATGCATTTTGAGGGAAACGTTCCTTTATGATAATTTCTTTGAGTTCAATTGACCTGTGGATGTTTTCTTGCTAGTTCTCATTAGTAATTCTTGCTTGTCCTGTGTTTTGTTGTGTTTTCGGTTACAGATTTCATCTGCACCCATGGCATCTGCTGCTGGCGCAACAGGATGGTTGAGAGGGAGAGTGAAGGCTGTTCCCTCAGGGGACTGCTTGGTTATTATGGGGAGCACAAAGGTGGAGATTCCACCAGAGAAGACGATCACCTTGTCTTCTCTCATTGCTCCTAGATTGGTAAGCATTGATATTTTTAAACTCAAAGTATGCTCTCTGATTTCATCTTATCCACAAGTTGATGATAAATCTCTCATTTTCTTTATAGGTAATGCCAAATATTCTTACTCTGCATTTGAAAATGTCTTGTTATGGGTTTATATTTTTGTTGTGCCCTTTAGATACTCTTTGGTATCCAACGCAATGCATCTAAGATCATTGCCATCATCTTTTTTTTTTTTTTTTTCTATTGAAATTTTTTATGCTTGATTTTATGATTTCAAGACTTCCTTTGTTGTAAGCTTGGACATGGGTAGATTTTTGGAGTCATGAAAAAGACAGTCTGCATTTCAGTGGTTTTTCCTTTAAGATATTTACATCTCATTGCTGTTGAAAATATCATCCAATCCTATTGTTGATGTTGGATTTAATTTTAGTTGTTGTCGATGGGATTTAGTTCTCTAGTGAGTTTTGGAAGTGTCTTTTTGGAAACAAATGTATCTTTGTTTTCTAAGCTAATGAAGAAGCTGATGGACCTGCAGCCAGCTTAGGTGTCCAAAACCCTAATGTATTGTATGTTCTGCTGAGTTCTGATGCTAGCCCTTTTATTTATATGTTGCAGGCCCGTCGAGGTGGTGTTGATGAGCCCTTTGCATGGGAGAGTAGAGAATATCTTAGGAAGCTATGTATTGGAAAGGTTGATATTGGTTTTGTTTTAATTTCTACATTGATTTTAAATACAAATTTCTGTGATTGGCCACTGCAGATTTGTCTGCTTCTAATTTCATGGTCTTGATCATTTTAGGAAGTCACTTTCAGAGTAGATTATACGGTGCCGTCCATAGGGAGAGAGTTTGGTTCCGTTTTTCTTGGTGAAAAAAATGTGGCAATGCTAGTTGTTTCTGAAGGCTGGGCTAAGGTGATTCTTGTTTTCATGGAATTTACGAGCTTCACATTTCTTGTCCATTCTAGTTATGATTTTACTTCTTTTGGTGGCATACATACAATTTTGCAGGTTAGGGAGCAAGGCCAGCAGAAAGGAGAAGCTAGTCCTTTCTTGTCTGAATTACAGCGTCTTGAAGAGCAGGCCAGGGTCCAAGGTTTAGGCCGTTGGACTAAGGTCAGTGCTAAATGTTCTTTGCTCTCTCTCTCTCTCTCATTGTCTGTGCATGGGTGCATGTGCATGTGCATCCATGCCATGCATGCACATACTTTAATGTGATTTATGCAAAGTTGGAAAATGATATTTAACCCTTACCATATCCTAAGAGTCTAACACTATGCATTGGAAAAATAGGATTGAATCACTTGGGCATGCCCTTGCATGAGCATTTATGAAACAAACTTGCTAATGTGCTAAGAATCTGGCATCTTTGACAAAAACGAAATGAATTTATGTCCAACATAGATCCCATTGGCTTGGTAGATGATTTCTTTTATCCTTGACTATGATGTGCATAAGCTTTGATTCTGAAAGGACTGCATGAGCCCTGCTATCTTATACAGAACATCAATTGTGCGATCTTCTTGATGTGTTTTTTATCTACTTTTTATCTACTTTTTATCTACTTTGAATGCGTTAATGTTTGCAAGGAATACAGGAAAATTCATGTGATTTCAGGCAAATCATTTCATTGACCTTTGTCGCTAGAGCTGGTTTTTATTATGGACAGTCTTGCTTGTGAAGGACCTTATTGTGCTGCTTATATGTAGTCATTTAGCAAAATATGGATTTTTAAACAAGGTTTAATGTAAAATTTGGTTGTTTACTTAACTCATGTAGGAGGCCGGTGCATCAGAGGCATCAATTAGAAACTTGCCTCCGTCCGCCATTGGAGACCCCCGCAACTTTGATGCGATGGCCCTCTTGTCTGCAAATAAGGGCAGACCATTGGAAGGGATTGTTGAACAAGTCCGTGATGGTAGTACAGTTCGAGTCTACTTGCTTCCGGATTTTCATTTTGTTCAAGTTTTCGTTGCAGGCATACAAGTAAGATATATCATTCTCACAAATTATCTTGGTTGGTGAATTTCCCAAGGTTTATTGGTTTTAATATGCTAACCATATACATTCACAAATAGTCTCCGTCAATGGGGAGAAGGGCCATGGTAGACACAATTTTAGAGACAGAAGTAACATCAGAAGACACAAATGGAGAAGCTTCTACTGAAACTCGTGCCCCGCTAACATCAGCACAGAGAGTTGCAGCAGCTGCTACCACCGAAGTTTCACCAGATCCATTTGGAAGAGAAGCTAGGCACTTCACTGAGATCCGTGTTCTAAATAGAGACGTGAGTTTCAGTTGTTCTTGGCACATGATGCCTTCTCGCATGTTATCGCATTGCATACTTAGCTCTTGGGTGTACCTGGCAGGTCCGAATTGTACTGGAAGGTGTAGACAAATTCAGCAATTTGATAGGTTCAGTGTATTATGCGGAGGGAGATTCACCAAAGGATCTGGCATTGGAGCTTGTGGAGAGTGTATGTATTTTACCATCATTATTCTCTTTTTTTTAAAAAATTTATGTTGCTGACAGTGAGCTTTTGGAAGTGGACTGATTTGCAGTTGCTTACCTGAAGCTTTTTGTTGCTATTTTTCCTGAACTAACTTTGAACAAATAACATACATCTTTGCTGAACATGTCATTTCCTGTATTTCAATCAATCTTTGCTTATCTTAATGCATAGATTTACTTCTGTTTTGGAACTGTTTCTTTCCCTGAATACTGATGACCACTGGAGATAAAACATGTTGGCAAAATTCATTATAAATTCACGTGATCATGTTTAATTTGCAATTTCTATCGATATTCAAATTTTAAGAATCAACTGAATGTGTTAGTTTCATTACTGCTATTGTCTAGTTGATAATTTTGAATTTATGTATTGCAGTATGGCCCGTTGGATGTTCCAAGGGTATTGCATAGCGCATACATTTTAAACCATGAAAGCATTAACAAGTAGAAAAGCTTAGGGCCTCTTTAGTTGCTTTTTTTATTTTCCACATTTTTAGTTTGTAAAAAATTCTGTGTTTGAGATTATATGATTGTTATGATAACAAACATTTAATATGCTCATTACCAACTAAAGCACAATGGCCTGATTTTTCAGTAAATACAGAACAGGTCCTTGATCTATTTATGGTCTATTTATTGATCCCTATCCTCTTCCATGTTGTTGCTGTGATGCATTAACATCGGTCATTCATTTTATGAGGCTTGGTATATCGTGATTCATGAATTTGTAGCCATTCTTACTTGAAGTGTATATCCTTATAGGGGCTTGCAAAATTTGTGGAATGGAGTGCCAATATGATGGAGGAAGATGCCAAACGCAAGTTGAAGGCTGCTGAACTCCAGGCAAAGAAGGAACGTTTAAGGATGTGGACAAACTATATTCCTCCAGCTACAAACTCAAAGGCGATTCATGATCAGAATTTCACAGGAAAGGTATGGTTTTTCCTTATATTTGCTATGCTATGCTTTTCCACTAGCATCCTTTTATGTCATGTGGATTCTTTTGTTTTCTTTAGGTGGTGGAAGTTGTCAGTGGTGATTGTGTCATAGTCGCTGATGATTCCATTCCATATGGGAGCCCATCAGCTGAACGGCGTGTTAATCTCTCGAGTATCAGAGCGCCAAAAATGGGCAATCCCCGTAGGGATGAAAAACCAGCTCCTTATGCCCGTGAGGCTCGGGAATTCTTGCGCCAACGCCTTATTGGTCACCAGGTAGGTGTATGCAAGCGTCTCTATGCTTTTTCAAATATTTTCATAGAAGAGTACAGCTCAAGTTTTGGCATCTTTTCAGGTGAACGTTTTCATGGAATATTCTAGAAAGGTCAGTTTCGTTGATGGGCCCAGTCCAGTGCCTACTGCTGGCTCTGTAGATTCAAGAGTCATGGATTTTGGGTCAGTTTTCCTGGTGTCCTCATCCAAGGATGATGTTGATGACGCAGCACCTGCTCCAACTTCAGCAGGCAGTCCAGCAGGGATAAATGTTGCTGAGTTGGTGGTGGCTCGTGGCTTTGGAACTGTCATTAGGCACCGAGACTTTGAGGAAAGGTCAAATTATTATGATGCATTGCTAGCTGCTGAATCTCGTGCAATTAATGGAAAGAAAGGGATCCATTCTGCGAAGGACCCTCCGGTGATGCACATAACAGACTTGCTAACGGTCAGAACATGTAACCTTTTTCTTCATTGATTTCTTTAATAACATTTAGCTTTATAATTACATCTTTGGTAAGGAAATTATTATTCCAGACTTTGCTAAAAAAATTATTGTTCCAGGCATCTGCCAAGAAAGCCAAAGATTTCTTGCCATTCCTGCAAAGGAAACGGCTGCCTGCAGTCGTAGAGTATGTCCTCAGTGGCCATCGGTTTAAATTGCTTATTCCCAAGGAAACTTGCAGCATTGCATTCTCCTTCTCCGGCGTCAGATGCCCTGGACGTGATGAACCTTTCTCGGATGAAGCAATAGCCTTTATGAGAAGAAGGATCTTGCAGCGTGATGTTGAGGTACTATCTTCTTCTTTACATGATTTGATTTTTGACATTTAATTTGGCTAATATTCTGTGAATTTCTGCAGATTGAAGTTGAAACAGTTGATCGGACTGGGACCTTCTTGGGTTCTTTATGGGAGTCAAAGACCAATATGGCAGTGCCTCTTCTTGAGGCAGGGCTAGCAAAATTTCAAACTGCTTTTGGTGCTGACAGGATTGCAGATGGTCACCTGCTTGCCAGGGCTGAGCAGTCAGCAAAAAATCAGCAATTAAAGGTAACTGCTTATGATCAATTTTTTTGAAAATTGAAACATGGGTCAAACCAGTTGGTTAGGCAATGCCATTTAAACTATTTCAATTATTGGTTCAAAGATTGTCAAACCAGTCAAATATATTTCTGAATATTTACATTGGGGGAAATGACTTTTGTAGGAATTGAATAAATGTTTGAACCTGTCACATACATATATATATGTGTGTGTGTGTAATTACAAGACAAATGTATGAATATTTAATATTACAAAAATATTCAAAACATTGGTCTCTAACAAAGCCTCTAACAATTGAAATAATCTACAGGACTTTAAAAAAAAATTGTAAAAAATTTTGTTCAAAGATAACAACTATAAACTCGGAGACCAATATAGCCAGTGCCTAGTCTGGTCTGGTTTTGACAATACTGTTTAAGATGATCTATGATTTACAAGGATCATGCAGACGTTCTGCTTTGCCGTGTCTTCTCACTTGATCATATGTGTTGCAGATATGGGAAAATTATGTTGATGGACAAGAAGCTACCAATGGGTCATCAAAAGCAGAATCCAGACAAAAGGAAGTGCTAAAGGTGTGATTATTCTGTCTTGGTTGACTAAGGTCTCTCTGTCTACATGGGTATTTGACTGGCTTTTGTAACTACCATTTCAGGTGGTTGTCACTGAGGTTTTGAGTGGTGGCAAGTTCTATGTTCAGACAGTTGGTGATCAGAAAGTGGCATCCATTCAGAAGCAGCTAGCATCATTGAACCTCCAAGATGCTCCTGTCATGGGAGCTTTTAATCCAAAGAAAGGGGATATTGTCCTTGCTCAATTCAGTGCAGATAATTCCTGGAATAGAGTCATGGTGCGCCTTTAGTAGCTATAATTTTATTTTTTCATTTTATTATAGTGTAGAAAAGTGGGCAGCAATTGCTAACAACTTATTGACTGTATCACAGTCACATTAGTGTCTCAATTGATTTGCTTGGTTGGAGAAAAACCATTGTGTCCTACCCCTTGTAAATGCTTCAGCATCATAATTGACTCTTTGGAATGTTATGAATTTAGTCTCAGACTGAATACTTCAACTCATATTCATATACATTCACATTTGTATTTTCTGTTTGGTTTTAAATCCCCTAGTGGGGATTAATTCATCCAGAAACATGTGTTTTCTGGTGCTTTGTACAATGCTTACCAGTCTGCTGTGTTTACAAGTTGAAGAAATCAAGCCATAGAAGTTTCATGCCATACGCATCGGGTGGTTTCCATGATATGATTAGTAAGGGGATGTAAAAGATTTCAGGAGGAATGACTGACCTACATTCAATTTCAAGCACTTGTTACTGAAATCTTTTATTCACTTTTGTTCATTCTAACGACTCCTGTTAATTGATGATGGTGTCGGTGCATACAGATAACTAATACTAAGATGAGAAATTGTATACGTGTCCACGATAGATTTGATGCCCATCAGGAAGTCTTAGATTTTAGTTTCCTATTTTCAATTCAAAGTTGTCTTTCTATAGCTATTGGCAATTCAAAGTTGTGTTTGAGATTCCTATGCAGGTGCAGAGCATTATTGTTCTTGCTTATGCAGATATGTTTATTATTTCCTGGTGATTGATAATACTGTAACAAATTGTCATTCACTTTTAATCATAAGTCCATGAAGTAACCTAAAATAATGGTTATCCAATTTGTCTGATTGATTTGCTGAATGTGTGAATGCTGTTGTTTCATTTCTCTGAAAATGCAATTATCTTGTTGTGGTCTAATGGTATTGTCTCATGTTGGATGTTTTCCTGAATTTGTGTTTTTGTTTCTGTTTTTTGAATAAAACTCTTGTTTTGTATTAGATTTTATAAGTATTGCTAATATTTCCCTATATATTTTGAACACATGCACAGATTGTGAATGGGCCACGAGCTTTGGAGTCACCAAAGGACAAGTTCGAAGTGTTCTACATTGATTATGGGAACCAGGAAACAGTTCCTTACTCA
Organism: Pouteria campechiana; assembly: GCA_036873735.1. Taxonomy (NCBI): domain Eukaryota; kingdom Viridiplantae; phylum Streptophyta; class Magnoliopsida; order Ericales; family Sapotaceae; genus Pouteria; species Pouteria campechiana. The sequence goes on from JAYJMB010009462.1 coordinate 17,949, forward strand.
TGCTTACGGCCTCTTGAACCTTCCGTGTCATCTACTTCAGGCCTTGCTCAGCTGTGTAGTCTTGCATACATTAAAGTTCCAAGTTTAGAGGAAGATTTTGGTGAGGAAGCAGCAGAGTATTTGAGTGACCTCATCCTAGACAACTCGAGAGAGCTCAGGGTGATGATTGAAGGACGAGACACTTCAGGAGGAAAAGTTAAGGGTCAGGGAACTGGAACGGTACTTATTGTCACCCTAGTTGATGTAGAGGCTGGTTCCAGTATCAATGCTGCCATGCTAAAGGTCAGAAAAACTGCCAATATTTTTTCTTCGTAATATTTTCCTTATATAAACCAATCCCATCATTTCCATGGCCTATTTATATCCATGGTATAGGGCTCTGAGATGGTTTTTTAACTGCAATGAGAGCTCTCACCTCTTGTATGAATATTAGGACGCTACCTATTTGTGTTGTTGTTCAAGCAGATGATTTCAAAAGTGTACCGTTTTGTTAACCAGTGCCAGTATGTTCTCCATGTCTTCTCAGAACTAGTTGTTAACAGGATATGGTTTTGCTTTCTTTTAATGTTACCATAGGAAGGACTTGCGAGACTGGAAAGGAAGAAGAGATGGGACACGAAGGAAAGGCAGTTGGCTCTTGATAACTTGGAAGAGCACCAGGCCTCAGCAAAGCATGAGCGACTTAACTTGTGGCAATATGGTGATATTCAGTCTGATGATGAGGAAGACTCAGGCCCGCCCTCGAGGAGAGCTGGAGGACGTCAATAGGCAAGCCTGGACAAAGAACCAAGTGCATTGGGGGTGAGTTAAGTTATACTTTGTTAAACACTTAGCAGAGAAACTGAGGCTGTCAGAAACAACATAGTGAGAGTTGTTTTTTTTTTCTTTTCTTTTCATACTGGCTCTTCACTCCAGCATGGAAGAACATTTGTTTTGTCTTATCTCTGAATAAGGCAAACCCCCATTACTTTTCTGTTGGTCTACCTGCTTGGAATACTGCAGAGGCTGTAAACTGTTAAAAGTTTTGTAGTTTTAATGTTTGGCATAGAGCTCGCAGCTGCTGTTTCTTCTTTATTTTCTTGAGTCCTAACTATCATATCTAGGAAGAGAACTTGTAGCCATGGTGCAACTAGTTCAGCTTCTAGTGATGCGTAAATTAACCCCACCCTCTCAAAGAAAAGAGAGAATATGCAAGTGCCCTCTTCCTACCGCTTTTATTGCAAGTGAGATGCAGTTGTTCATAAGGGATCAGCTTGGCCTGCTGGCTCAATACCTGTGCGTCTGCATGAGAGCGCAGTGCCACATCTTCTGAGGTATACCATCTGTGCTTGTACCGATTGGATACTATGTGCCTACTTCATATGGCAAAATGTAAAGTTGTATCGTTTTATTTTCCTGACCCAGTAGATAAAGAGAGTCGAGTGGGGGTTTCTTGGGTATCAGTTCCTTTTGCATCCTTGTCTATGTGAAGTTTGACATGCATTGACCGTTGAAATTTGCGAGGAACCCCACTATCATCCTTGAGGTTGGAGTGAATCTCACAATGGTACACCATTGAACCTGATTGACCCTAGGAGTCCAGGGAATAGCAGCTAGGCACGCATAGTTCTCTTGCAGGAATGCTAGTTTTATGAGGAAGCTAACTTCGGTTTCTTGAAATATCTGCTTCTCAAGTAAAAATTTGAAAGATGAAACGTTACTCTTCTTGTCTGTTTGGGTAGGTATGGTGTTTCGTTTTCAAGACAGAAAGAGTATGGTATGAAGAGGGGATTAGAGTCTTTCACGAGCTAAGTTCTTGTTATTAGTATAAGCATATGTCACATTGTGGGGAGGTAAATTTGATTTTCAGGACCTTCGAGTTTTCCTTCCCTTGGAAAGGTTCTTGTGGTTGAAGACGAGACTGGAGAAAACAGTATTATTCGTTTATCAAGTGTTATTCTTTTTTTAAAAAGGAATAAAACTTAAGTTATTTCCATTGATTTAAGTCATATAATTTTTTCACAAAAAACTTATTGAGGAAAGATAAATAGTTTGGACAATTTAAATTCGACAATAAATAGGATGGTATGGTCCTATTCTAACTGTTCGTAATTTCAGACGGTTTGAATGCTAGCTAGCATGTGAGTTACGGAGGCCCTTGTGAAGCATGTCTTTATAGTGCGCTTGAAATTCTGTGTGAACAATGACTAGAGTATGGCGGTCTGTGTGAATATAATTAAATGAATTATCAAATTTTTTGTTTTGGCCTACCTTAGTAATAAAATTCGTGCCAACCATATTTTAAGATTCGCGTGCTTGGATTCTTCAGTCTTTTATAGTTTCTAACGCCATCTAAGTCAAACAGGGAAATTTGGGTTTTATCTTCTCTTAAATGTATTAGGTGTCATGATATGAGCTTTGTATTAGCAACCTATCACAGCTTAGCACTCCAAACAATTGTGAGAGTCAATGGAGAAATAAGGATACACAGATTCTTGGAGGAAAAAAAGGTAAAGACTCTTGCAATCTAGCCTCAATTAGTGGAGAGAAGTTTGAGTGATCTTAGAGCTCTTAACGGTAATATGTTCGAACAAATATGTCAATCCAATCAAGCCTATAAATTTGGAAAGTTCAAATTTGCATGGCAGTTCAACAAATTCCAAATAAAGAGGGATTTTTGGTTGTCAAACTCCCCCAGTTGTCAAGTTGTCAAAATAACAACCTCCCCTGTTATCAAGCTGTCTTCGCTAAAAATGGAGTGCACACCAGATTGTCAAAAATCAGAACTAGATTCTATGGAATTTCTCTTTTATTTGATTTACAATTGAATCATTGTAATTTTATTTAAATACCTCACTTGTATAGCCTAAGTGTTCACATTGCCATTGAGTAAAATTTTGGGTTTCAATTCTTTCAAAACAAATACTCAATCAGCTTAGTTTTTCTTTATTGTATCAGAGCCTTTCTGAACACTAGGCACAAAACTATCACAGCTTCTACATTTTTTTCAACTTCCATCTTGCCTTCCGCTCATGTCTTTCACCATGACTACCTTGTCACTCAATGTAGGCAACTTTATCACACTCCGACTCACCCCAAACAATTAACCATTATGGCATGAGCAAGCATTGGTTCTTGTCGAGAGTCAAGAAATGGTCGAGCATCTCACAAATGAAGATCCTACTTCAACCAAAAACACAAGTGCAAAAAATTCAACACCACAATTAACAGATGCTTTTATAGCATGACGAAAATCAGATCGTCTCCTTCGAGGGTGGATCATTGGAACACTCTTTGAGGAAACTCTTGGACTTTTTATTGGTCTCGACATAGCTCATGCTATTTGGGAGGTTCTCAAAAATGCATATGCACAAGATTTACAAGAAAGTGAGTTTACACTGCGACAACGAATGACCTATCTTCGAAAGGAAGACAACAAAACAATCATAGAACATATTCACACCTTCAAAGGTCTCTGTGACAATTTATCAGCCATTGGAAAGCCCATACCAGACCAAGAAAAAGTCTTTTGCATTCTCGCTAGCCTTGGACCTCATTCTGAAACATTCACAATAACCATGTTGAAGTCCCCTAGACCATAGTACTCTTAGTTGGTCTCCCAACTCCAAAACTTTGATCAAAGACATAACTAGTTCTCTAACCACACAGACATTCCAATTTCTTCCCTCACTCGTCAAATGACTTTTTATAGACAACAGCAACAACGCCTACAGTCGAACTCTTCAGGCCATCATGGACCTTCACAAAAATTCACCTCCAATGCTCTTGGATTCTAGGCTCAACAGCAAAGGGACTCTTCTTCAGCAAACTCACAACGTTGACCTCCACCACTTGGTGAGCGTCGCATGATACCTATAGAGAGGGACAAATACTGTGAAGAACAATGTCAACATTATGAGATGATGGGCCATGCTGCTAAGATATGCTGGTGGGTGCCAAAGAAACCCACTCAAGGCACTTGTGGAATCTCATATTGTTGAGTGGGTTTCTTTGGCACCCACCAACATATCTTAGCAACATGGTCCATTGTCTCACAATATTGGCATTGTTGTTCATAGTATTTGTCCCTCTCTGGAGGTGTCATGCGACGCTTACCAAACTTGTATTTCTCCCATCAGTTCAAATCAGGCACTTTAGAAGTTTGGCATCAACACTTAGGCAACCCATAATCTTCAGCTTTACAAATGCTAAAAAATAAGGGACTTATTGATGTTGTACATATAACAAAATCTCAACATATCTGTGATAGTTATCAATTAGGAAAACTTAGTTGTTTACCTTTTTTCTTGATCAAAACATTCAAGTAATAATGTCTTTGAAAAAATTCACTGTGATTTGTGGGGACCTGCCCTCACTTTATCAATTCCAAAATTTAAATATTATGCTTGTTTGTTTAATGATTTTTCTAAGTATACATGGATTATTCCCTTATGCAACAAATTTGATTTTTTTAATGCACAATTAGCTTTTGAGAAATATGTTGCACGACAGTTGAATAAGCAAATTAAAATTTTTCATTTAGACGGAGGTGGCGAGTTCATCAATTCAAAACCATTGACTCATTTTCTTCTACAGGCATTGTTCATCAGTTATCATCCCCTTATACCCCTAAGTAAACAAGTATAGTTGAGAGGCGCCATAGGATTATAAGAGAATTAGGAATGATTATGTTATTTCATTGTGGTGGACCTTTACTCTTATGGGTAGAGAAGCCTTCACCACAGCTATGTATCTTATGAATTGCCTACCATCATCTGCTTTCAACTTTGAAACACCATATTTTGCACTTCATGGGACACATCCTGATTATTCCTCATTCCGAGCATTTGGGTCTAAGTGTTTTTTCTACACTTAGGATATACAAAAACACAAATTTGATCCAAAAATACTTCTATGCATTTTTGTAGGCTATAATGAAAAACATAAGGCTTATCAATGTTATCATCTATCAAGTATTTTTTTTTATCTCTCGTCATATTATCTTTGATGAGTTAATTTTTTCATATAAGCCTATCAACAAATCCTGCATGACAGCAAATCAGCCATAGGTAATTACTATTTTTGATTCTTGGTTATCACATACTAACATTTCTTCTTCTGAAGGTACAATTTTGGACTCTACCTCACCACATGTCAAAGTCCCTTATTGCCAATTGATACTTTTACCCCACAAAGTTTTTCCCAAAAGTCTAGTCCCACTGAGTCATTATGGCAATCCCCCTTTATGGAATTATAAACCAGTGCAAAAATTAATTTAAATGAATTTCATGAGTCTCTTCACAACACTAGTTCACCCAAAACAATTCTATCATAAGAATCTCAAGATTCTTATGGGTCTACCCAAGAAATAACTCCAGTGATTATAAGTGAAACACCCAAGTCCTCCCATCATAATCCTGGTCCTTTTGCACCATTAGTCTACTCCATGGTCACTCAGTCTAAACTAGGTGTGGTTAAACCAAATCCTAAGTATGCCTTAACCACCATCACATCAACTAATATACCTCATAAGCCTCACAATATTAAAATTGCATTGGCACATCTTGGTTGGAAAGCAGTAATGGAAGAGGAGCTAGTTGAACTTCATCAAAATGAGACTTGCAAACTGGTTCCTCAAACACCAAGCATGCATATTATTGATTCAGAATGGGTGTTTAAATCAAAACTCAAACTAGATGGTTCTTTAGATCGACCCAAAGCATGCTAGTTGCAAAAGGGTATCATTAAATTGATGAAGTAGGCTACACAGAAACTTTTTCTCTAGTTATCAAACTAGGGACAATAAGCATGATAATTACCATAGGTTTTATTCAAAAGTGGTCCATTTGTCAACTGAATGTAAAAAATGCTTTTTTTACATGGTTTAATTTCCGAAGATCTATAAATGCAATAACCACTAGGAATGACAAACTCTCAACATCCGACACACGTTTGGAAACTACAAAGAGCTCTTTATAGCCTAAAACAAGCACCACATGCTTGGTTTGATCGTTTTAGTGCCTCTTATCTTAAATATGGTTTCTTTTGTAGTCTAGTTGACCCTTCATTGTTTGTTCTCCATTTGGACTATGGCTCATTAATTTTACTTCTTTATGTTGATGACATGCTGCTCACAAGATCAACTCCAACACTGGTTTCAAATCTTATTACATTGGTAAGCAGTGAGTTCGCAATAAAAGACTCAGGACCTATTCACCATTTTCTTGGAATGAAAATAACATCAACCACAAGTGGCCTTCATCTATCTCAGTCACATTATGCATTGATGATACTTGAACTCTCCAATATGGTTGACTATAAACCAATGATATTCTCATGGAAAGCCCAAGTTACTATCAAGGAATTATTGGAGCTTTACAGTACCTTAGACTCACTCATTCTGATCTTTCATTTAGTGTTAATTATATATCTCAGGTCATGCATGTTCCCACAATGGTACATTTAAAAAAAGTTTGATGTATTTTATGATATGTTAAAAAAATAATTGAAATATGATTGAATTTTTCTTCACACACTACACTTGAACTATTTGCTTTCTCAAATGTACATTGGGTGGGGTGCCCTACAATAAGACAATCAACTACTAGCTATTGTACATTCCTTAGAGGAAACCTTATCTCTTAGTGTGCAAAGAAATAATATACAATTTCCCAGTCAAGCATGGAGCCAGAATATCGAGCCATGGCTAACACAGTGTCTGAACTCACTTGGCTGACCTTCATTTTCAAAGATCTTCACATTGCAATGTCATCTCCTCCCATATTCTATTGCGACAATATTAGTGCTCTACATATGACAGTAAATCCAGTATCCCATGCATGAAGCAAACATATCGAGTTGTATTATCATTTTGTGCGAGTGAACATGTTACTCATGGATTGCTTGTCACACAACATGTCTTCTCTAATAATCGAAGTTGCCGACCTCTTTACCGAACCGATGTCAAAATCCACTCTTCAATATTTTCGCAACAAACTTTGCCTCCAGCCCTGGCAAAGTTTGCAAGAGGTTATTAGGAACCTCTAACAGCTCAACACTACAAACAATTGTGAGAGTCAATGGAGAAATAAAGATACACAGGATTTTTGGAAAAAAAAAAGGTAAAAACTTTCACCATCTAGCCTCAATTAGTGGAGAGAAGTTGAGTGATCTTGGAGCTCTAAAAGGTAGCATGTTCAGACCAAGATGACAATCCAATGGAGCCTATAAATTTGAGAAGTTCAAATTTGCATGGCTGTTAAGCAAACTCCACATAAAAAGGGATTTTTTATTGTCAAACTCCCCTTGTTATCAAGCTATCAACATAACAACCTCCCCTACATTCAAGCTACCATTGCTATAAATGAACTGCACACCAGATTATAAAAAATCAGAACCACATTTTATGAGATTTCTCTTTTATTTGATTTACAACTAAATTATTATAATTTTATTTAAATGTTGCTATCGAGTAAAATTGAGTTTCATTTCTTTCAAAACAAATACTCAATTAGCTTAGTTTTTCTTTATAATCATGAGCTTTACACGCACGAGGAATTAAAAAAGGTTGGCGATGGAACGGATACCCATATTTTTATTTTATTCGAATTTGGCATGAGCAAGCAATTGATACCTCCTCCCAATAGAAAGGTAGAAAGAATGGAAAGAAGCGCAGAAATGCTTTCTACACCATCATCATCGTACGCGTACGGAGCACCACGCATCGTTTGAAATTTATTAAAAGCAATTGCATGTTTTACTCGTTTTGGACTATAACTTCCACGTGACTACTGCCCTGTTTGGCCGTATGATCATTTCTAATGCTGCTGTTTGAAAAAGTGCGGTTACCAGAAACTCGTGGGCAAATCTTGTTTTTTCAGTGTATTTTCAGGTTTGGATTTTCGGCAAAACAGGGCCTCATAACCTTCCTGGACAGTCGATGGTACATGCACTCCACAACAAAGTGCTTTTTTATACTATCTGTCTTAATTATTAGCTATTTTTTTCCATCAAAAAAACCTATTTACTTTGCATTTATTTACCTCACAAATGATCTTACACTAGCATGCCGAGCACACCATTTCCCACTCATTTGAAAGGAAACTGCCATTTCTACTTGCCCGAGGTTCCGAAAACAAGCTTAGGGTTGGAATTGGTGTGGACCGTCCAGGCCATAATCAAACGCATGTAGACGGAGTAGACAGTCCGTCCTTGTCCTCCCCAAATCAAAATGCATCTACGCGAGTTCGGTGTGGCCGTAGTCTGCCAGACTCTGCGTAGCTAACGTGGGGACCCACCCAGAAATTGGGCATCTTTTGAAATCCAGGTGCCACGTGTGCCGCACGTGTATACCCCCGGAGTAATTAATCCATCCACGTGGTAGGGGGGTGGGCCCCACTTCGAATGATGTTTGAGGTGACACGGTGATGGAAAGTGCTGACCACGTGTTTTCGCTTGGGAAAATGGCTTCGCACGTCAGCAGTGAGGTGCGCTTAATGAAATGGGCCAACGCAATGAAGAGGGTGTTGATGTGGACCTGATTGGGAACCAACCCAAAGAATAACTTATGGGAAAATAAAGAGAGTAGAAACTGGAATTTTATAAATTTTATAGAATCATTAATCTACAATAGAAAAATATACCCATTCATGAGTCCCACCCAAGAAACAAAATGAAAATTTCAATAAATTCATATTTATTCTCAATTTGTTACAGCCTATGCAAGTCTTTTATTGGATTCATATTTAGGTTCTAGATAAATATGATGATTAATTGACTTGAATCTTGTGAAAATGGACAAAAACAAAATAACATTACCAGAATCGGACCAGTAATTGAACTTGATGGTCCAACCAGTTAAACTGACCAGTTCAAGCAATTGAACAAGTTTTTTGCGCTGTTATTAGATGTGGCCGGTGCCTATTGACACGTGCGTGCAATGTGTGCCGGGCAGTAAATGCGCTGCTTTTGGACCTTTGGCTGCGTACCAAAACTTGCAGTTTGGTGGGCCACTTCTCATATCACGCATGGCTGTCAAAAGAAAGGCTGGTTGGTATAAACTTTAAATTTGGTTACCTTGATTGGCTCAATTTTCACCCGACCAACTTTTAATAATGAGAAGACTCACTATTTAGGGCTTGAGTCACAGGGAGACTTGGGAGCTGTTGCAGTCAAAGTATCGCAGTCAAAGTATCCCACTGCCACTATGAGTTTTTTCCCAACCTCTCGATTTTCCCAAATTAGTGCCCAAGCTTTATATCTTGTTTCCAAATTCGTGCTCGATACCACCGGAGGGCCCTAAATGGCTAAATTCGAAATTTGCATGACCAAAAATACCCCTGAAGGAGATATACAAGTACTTGTGTACATTTTCATGACACCTTAAATCTACTCTCTTCCCAAACCTCCCCAACAGTAGTCATTTACCAGCATTCTTCCCGCACCTTCCATGTGGCATCTCCCTAGTGACGATAATATTGTATATAAATAACCCTTCCAAAAGATCCCTTCCAAATATTGCAATAGTTTATGTATTTCAAAAACTTTTAAAAATTCAACAACATATACAAAGAACCTTGCTTCCAAAAATAACTCAAATGATTGTAATTACTGATCATTGTAGAACTCTATTTTTAAAAATATATTGCTAATGATAGTTTGGATAGCAATATCTGGTGCATGAAAAAATAACTAAGTTTGATTTTAAACTTTGTTTCTTGTTGTGGATGCACTAAAGATCAAACAGAAATTTAAATTTCTACTTCGTAGTTCTTTCGGAGTTCTTTATTTTGCTTCGAAGAACTTTATGTTCCAGAGGAGTTTTAGTAGAATTATCATAACTTTCTCATACAAACTCTAAATTGAGTAATTTTTATTGGTTTGGATAGATAATTTCAAGATCTACAACTTTCATGTTAATCACTTTTCCTGATTTTGCTTATATTTTGATTATGGGCCCTCAAAGTACCACATTTTGTTTTTCATCTGAAATTGATGTTTTGCAGATTTTTGGAGATAGTTGCACTGTTTTAGATATAAGTTCCTCATATGAACTTAGAATTGCACCACTTTTTTTGAATTAGATAGATAATTTCAAGGGTTACAACTTTTATATTAATCACTTTTGCTGAATCAGAGTGAATAAGCGTTGCTTTAGAGTTCTCTAAAGTGACCTTTGGAGTTCTTTATTCTTCTTAGGAGTTTTTTATTCTGCTTCGGAGAACTTTGATGTGAACTTTGGAGTTCTTTATTTTGCTTCGGAGAACTTCGAAGTTCTTTATTCTGCTTCAGAGAACTTTATGTTTTAGAGCAGTTTTAGTAGAATTATCATAACTTTCTCATACAAACTCCAAATTAAGTGATTTTTATTGGATTGGATAATTAATTTCAAGATCTATAACTTTTATGTTAATCACTTTTCTTGATTCTACTTGTATTTTTGAGTCGTGGGTCCTCAAAGTACCGCCTTTTGTTTTCATCAGAAATTAATGTTTCAGAGATCTTTGGAGAGAGTTGCACTATTTTAGATGTAACTTCCTCATATGAACTCAGAATTATACCATTATTTTGCATTGGATAGATAATTTCAGGGGCTACAACTTTTATGTTGATTACTTTGTCTGAATCAGAGTGAATAAGCATTGCTTTGAAGTTATCTAAACTAATCTTTAGAGTTCTTTATTCTGCTTCGGAGAGCTTTGAAGTAAACTTTGGAGTTCTTTATTCTGCTTTGGAGAACTTTAAAGTGAACTTTGGAAGATTTCTTTATTCTGCTTTGGACAACTTAATGTTCTAGAGCAATTTTAGTAAAATTATTATAACTTTCTCATTAAAACTCAAAATTGAGTGATTTTTATTGATTTACATAGATAATTTCAATATCTATAACTTTAATGTTAATCACTTTTCTACATTCTAATTGTATTTTGAGTTGTGCGCCCTCAAACTACCGCCTTTGTTTTCATCTGAAATTGATGTTTTAGAGATCTTTGGAGAGAGTTACATTGTTTTAGATGTAACTTCCTCATATGAACTCAGAATTATACTATTCTTTTTGTATTGGATAGATAATTTCAGGGGATACAACTTTTATGTTGATCACTTTGTCTAAATCATCCATCTTCACTTAATAGAGTTTGTTTTATTGATCTATAAAATGAAATTAAAAATTACAAAAGATGTTACTTTAAAGCAATTTCTGGAACTAATGGAGGTATATTTGGAAACTACATTCAATATGAAAGTTTTATCCTTTATTCTTAGATTTTCAATATATTAAGAATCATATTATTTTGAATTTATATGAGAAATTTATGGTTAAAATAGTACAACTTTCTGTAGAGCTTCACATTCGTCTGCTATTTTATCTGACAGAAGGCGTTATTTTGAAAGTTCACAACTCATATAAGATGGATGATTCAGACAAAGTGATCAACATAAAAGTTGTAAACCCTAAAATTATATATTCAATGCAAAAATAATGGTATAATTCTGAGTTTATATGAGGAAGTTACATCTAACATAGTGCAACTATCTCCAATAATCTCCAAAACAGCAATTTCGGAGATTAATAAAATGTGGTACTTTGAGGGCCCACGAATCAAAATACAGCTAGAATTAGGAAAAGCGATTCTCATGAAAGTTGTAGATTTTGAAATTATCTATCCAGTTCAATAAAAATCACTCAATTTTGATCTTATATGAGAAAGTTATGATAATTCTACTAAAACTGCTTTGGAACATAAAGTTCTCCAAAGCAGAATAAAGAACTCCGAAGTTCACTTCAAAGTTCTCCGAAGCAGAATAAAGAACTCCGAAGGTCCTTCAAAGAACTCTGAAGCAATGCTTATTTACTCTAAAGTTCACTTATTCACTCTGGAGAAAGCTTCAGAGAAATCCAAAGCAGGAATTCAAATTTCTGCTCAATCTTCAGTGCATCCACAACAAGAAACAACGTTTGAAATTAAACTTAGTTATTTTTTAATGCACCAGATGTCGCTATCTAAACTATCATCAGTAATATATTTTTAGTAATAGAGTTCCACAATGATCAGTAATTGTAATCATCTGAGTTATTTTTGGAAGCAAGATTCTTTGTATACATTGCTGAATTTTTAGAAATTTTTGAAATGAATAAACTATTGTAATATTTGGAAAGGATCTTTTGGAAGGGTTCTTTGCATACGATGCTGTCGTCATTGGGGAGGTGCCACGAGGAAGGTGTGGGAAGAATACAGATAAATGGCTGCTGCTGGGGAGGTTTGGGAAGAGAGCAGATTAAGGGCGTCATGAAAATGAAGTCAGGTACCTGTATATCTCCTTTGGGGGTGTTTTGGTCATGCAATTTTTGAATTTGGCCTTCCTGGGCCCTCCGGTGGTGTCAACCACAAATTTGGAAACGAGATATAAAGCTTAGGCACTAATTTGGGAAAACCAAAAGGTTGGGCACCGAAACAAGATTGTCAAAAAAACATGGGCACCAATTTGAAAGGAACTCCACTGCCATGGTACCACCAAACCCAATGCATGCAACGCACACCTCCGCTTTTTGCCACACCCAACCTCACCCTACTTCTCCTCCACAAATTAAATCTTAAAATAAATCATTTTAGTATTTTATGAATTGGTATAGCCTTTTTTATTTTTGTCTCAGCTTGATGATTTTATAAAATCTGACTAATCATTAATCTTATTTATTATTATCTATTTAGGTAAGTTTCAAAATTTATTTTAAGAAAAAAGCTTACATTGATTATAAAATTAATTCAAAAATAAATTTCAATCCATTTAAATTAATTGATTATTTAGAGAGACTCACATACCTTTAATTAAATACCTAAATCCTCTAAATTATTTATCCTATCTAAAATATTGATTTTATAGAATTTGATATTATTTAATGCTTGAGTAAATAGATTCAAATGAATTTCAAATTTTGTAAATGCTTTTATACTTTTTCAATTTGTGTGGCCAATAAAAGATGTTGATTAAAATAATTTTTAATGTTTGTATTAAATATATAATACTAAATATAATAATCAGAACAAATTTTATAAATCATCAATATTAGCACAAATGAAATGGTTATACTAATTCACGTTGGTGGTATGTACACTATCAAGGTATCTCTCTCTCTCTCTCTCTCTCTTTATCTATCTATCTATCTATCTATCTATCTATCTATATATATAGGGAAAGGCTTCAAAACAATTGGTTGCTAAGGATGTTGGGAGTAATTGCAACATCTCATTGTTCACGCGAGGCGGGATAAAATCCAGTTGTTCAATTTAAAAATGCTATTATTTGTGTTGTTTGCGCACCCGATCTATGCACACAATAGATCTTTGTTTTTTCCATTGTTATCTATCATAACTTGTGTTCTTCATCATATTTAGAGAATATGTTCTGCTTCCTTTCTAAGTATTTTTCTGAGTCCTTGTATGTACCTCCTTTTTAGCAGGGATGAGGTGATAACTTAAAATGGAATGAAATGGCAGCAACACTAGTAGCCAATAGACTATGTAATTTCGGATTTCTATTATTCAAGATTTTGATTTCTTTTGTCATTGGGACTTCCATGATGTATGTAGAGAAGCAAAAGAAAATGAAGATGCAAGTCATCTAAACCCAGTTATAGCTGTAAACCTTGGTTTGATGTATGATGCTGATGAACAATATTACATCGAAATGATTTGTAACAAAGGTTACGACACAAAGGCATTAAGGCTTGTAGTGAGGATGGTAAGCATGTACTGAGGAGTATAGATTGAAATCCTCCCGAATTTCTTCTCTTTTCTTTTTAATTTTTTTATTCAGGATGTGGTTGGGATTTTGCCATCTTTATATGATGTTTTGTCTTTCATTGTAATCCTACTGCGTACACTATTGAATTAGTAGCAATGTGTTTGATTCTAGCCATTACAGAGTAAATGATTTTCCTTTTTGATTTTTCTGTCTCTGAATGAGTATCCAAATTCCAAGATTGTTTTGATGTGCCTTGAGCTATATATGTGAACCAAGTTAATTTCCTCATCTAATGAGAATCATTTTATTAATTTGAAGTAAACTGAAAATGAAGGTTGGGATGGTCTATAAATCTATCTATTTGTTTATTTGAAATTGTACGTATCTGTTTGTTTCTTTGTTTTTTATTTAACTAATGGTCCAAAGCATGTGGATTGACTCCACTGTTGCCTTAGTTCAATTTCAGCAATGCATAGACTGCCATCAATAAGTGGAGTGCCAATTTCTTAGTATTGTCACCGTATTCAAGAAGCTTTTATAAGGTCCTAATTGATTGCTATTATGTTAGCCTTTAAAGCATACTGAAGGGTTTAATAATATCATAAAAGAACTCAAACAAAGAAAAAGGAAAGAAAGAGTAAGGGAAAGGAAGTTTAACAATAAGGGTTTCTAAAAGTAAAAACTAGGCAATCAGATGTCAAGTATCCACCTAGTGCTTAGAATAAGTGTAGAAAGGTTTTATTGTCATAATCATATAAATAGGATTGGGATTGGAACTTGTATATTCAACATAAATATTATACAAAGGCAAGATTTTTACTTTGTGGCTTTGTAGTTTAGTAAAAAGCCTTAAGTTTGTGGCTTTGTACTTTGTGGCTTTGTAGTTCATCTTTCATCTTTGTGTTTACCTACAATTGTGATAAATGCCAAGCCCAAATACACCTAAATGTTGAACCATATGCAATGAGTTGTACAATGCAATCTCACCACGCCATCTGAGAGATCCATAGAAGCCAAAGAGCAGTCTAAACACTCATGTTGATATTGAACTCATTCAGAGTGCATTTTACAGTTTCAAATGAGAATTTGAAAAAAACTTTAGGAAGTCAAAGTAAGGTTGAAATAAACTGGGAGCTCAAAAAACTATACCAGATGCAAAGGAAATTCATATTCTTGTCCACAAGCATGATTCCATATTTTGTTCATAGTCATAAAGTGGCTAAATTCTTTGCCTGGGTTATTTAATCATCAACTCCAATAGTGCAGTGAAAAATGAACACAAGGCAACTTCAGAATGTGATAACAGTTTTTGTTTGTAAGGCTTCTTATAATAACCTGGAAGGTATTAGAAATGCATGACTCAAATAGTTTTTATCCTTCATATAAAACCTTTGAAGCATGTGTTTAACATCGTCTTAGAATCTTTGGACCATAACTTCAACTCTGATGCCCTTCAACATACGCTGAAATATCTTTAGAACTTCTGAAGTTATAAGTCTAGAATTTCTGAAACCCTATTGTATTTGTTTACTTTTGACTCGGTCATGGTTGCGAGTAACTTCAATTGCTGCGAATGTGGCTGGGATGATGTTAGGAGATGCCATGGACTTTCATGTGTTTACCATTGATTGAAATGCACTAAAAGAATTGGATTTGCTTGCATGTCCAAAATGGGGCCTGAATTTTTTAAGATGAGTAGCGTAGAATTTTAGTGTTGTGACATTGATCACAAAATGTGAAGAATTAGCCAAATAGCAAGTTAGTGCCACGACACTGAATCGGGTTGTGAAGGTTATGGGAAGATAGCAAATCAGTGCGATAATGATATTCTATGTCGTGGTACTAAAATCTGCAGCATATATATGTACATAATGTGCATTTTTAGGACATCTAGAAGCTGAATTAGCAATAGTGCTAAATACAAAAGTTTTATCCCTTAAAGCGATCTATCCAAAAAATCAAAAGTCATGAGATTTGGAGGTTATACTAATTCACATTTGTCGTATGTAGACTATCAAAGTATTTATCTCTCTCTATTTCTTTATATATATACATATATAACAACCAGTTGCTAGGATGCTAAGAGCAACTGCTTGATTTAATCGTTCATTTCAGGCAGGTAAAATTTCAGCTGTTTAGGAAGTTTCAGTCTACGCACTCATCCTATGCAAAATGGTGAAAGGGTCTACCTCCATCCCATGCGAAACAAGAAAGCAGCGAGAGCTTTGTCGATTTTAGGGGGAGCTTTGTCCATTTCAGCCTGGAGTTTTGGGGATTTCGCCCATCTCTCGCCTATCTCTCCCTCTCTCCCATCTCTCATCTCCTCCTCTCTCATCTAATAGCCAGGCCTCCTAGAGGATCGAATCCTCCTCTGCTCGTACTTAAGTCTGAGGTGGGAGAAACTTCGGAAGCCGCCCCTCCTCCATCCCATGCGAAACAAGAAAAGAGGGGAGCGTTATCGATTTCAAGGAAATCTTCATCGATTTTAGCTCAGGGCTTTGTGGATTTCACCATCCCTCACACATCTCTCCTTAGCCATGGTTGTTAGCTGCTCCCTCTCCTCCCTCTTCAAAATGAACAACCCAAACTGGCTTTTCTACTTCTGAGCCAAAACCCCCACACCCCCTTCTGGCTCCACCTTCTTCTGGGCCTATGTCTTCTACATCTTCAATCTCCACAAATTCTCCGACACTCGGCTCATCTTCCTCAACCCCAACAAGACCCTCACCTTCCTCCACGTTTACCACCATGCCCTCATCATCGTCATGTGCTATCTTTAGCTCCACTCATTGTAATCACTCTTGTTAGTGGCGCTTGTCACCACCACTTCGATCCACACCATCATGTACGGGTACTACCTCCTATGCGGCATCTGGCTAAGGTCAAGGTGGAAGTGTGTGGTGATGGATATCTAGAGTGTGCAGTTCATTTTCAGCTTTGCTTGCTCGGTAGTAATGCTGTGGTTGCATTTCATGGGGAAGGATGTTCAATTGTGAAAGCTTTGGTTTTCGATGTAGTGTTTAATGCCTCATTGTTGTTGCTATTTCTTAATTTCCATTCCAAGAATTATGGGTCCAAAGAGAGTGAGAGGAAGAAGAAGAATTATAGGGGCTGATGGTTTTGATGTTATTGTATT
Source organism: Pouteria campechiana (assembly GCA_036873735.1). NCBI lineage: Eukaryota > Viridiplantae > Streptophyta > Magnoliopsida > Ericales > Sapotaceae > Pouteria > Pouteria campechiana. The sequence goes on from JAYJMB010009462.1 coordinate 34,807, forward strand.
CTGATTATGTTCAATTAACACTTGGGTTGTCAATTTAGAAAACCTAATCAGTTCCATTACTTGTGCATTGTATTCGATTTAACTTGGATTATATATTCTGACCAATTTGCCAGTTGGAATGGATCACCTTTTGGCAATCAGAGTTGAATATCTACTATTGAAACCATAACAAGATTTCTCCTTGGATAAAAAAAAGAACTTATTGTCAATATCACTACCTTGAGGTTTCTTTTCTACCTATAGTAAATCTTATCCACATTACTAGTGTAAGAACTAAAGAAAAAGGAAATTTGCATGCAAATTCTATCTCCAACGAAGTTTCCATCCTGCAATGGTGTTTCTTTCAATCTTTTTAACTGTATCATCTTACCACAAGGGCTTTTTTCCATTTTAATGAAATACATGAATTGATTGAAGTATATAGCTGTTCAGAGGACAATTCATAGCTTGTTGACAAAGGTGCATTAGGAAATCTCCCAAAAATTTGGTTACTTAGAGATGATAAGTCAACACAAGTTTTGCAATAGTGCACCATGGGTGAAGCAAAGATTTGCAAACATTAAGCTATGAAAAAAAAGTCAACAACACATAAATGCACATGCAAATGAAACTTGATTAATCAAAAGAATGACATAGTCACACACAAGTAAAGCATGCTAGTATTGAAACCATGTAATACTCATATGAACTTCACCCAGGGATATGACAACAAAAACATCATCAAGGGACCATTTCCTTGGTTGCATCTTGTCTCCATGATTGATTATTGCGTGATCTACATTGGCTAGGTGATAACCAATTACTATCTCTTGTCTCTATCGAGCTCTGATTATTATCTCATAGAAGAATATCTCTTCTTGATCATACAAATAGAACTCATTTGTCAGAGATTCATTAAGCTACATCAGAAATTTTGAACCACTTCAAAATTTCTAAAATATTAACTTCAGAGATTCATTAACCCCTTCAGAATTTTTGAAATATTAATTTTAGAGATTCATTAAGCTGCTTCAGAAATTTTAAACTTCAGAATTTTTGAAATATTAACTTCAGAGATTCATTATGCTACTACAGAAATTCTGCTTCTTATGAACTTCTTGAGTCTTGTTTTTTTAAAGATGCCTCTGAAGAGCTTCTGAGTTACTTCTGAAAAACTTCTGAACAAAGAAACTTCTTTTGTGTTCATTTTGTATTATTGCTATTGATTTGCTGCCACAACTCTGAAACTTGGAAGCATTTTTGAAGTTTGAATTCTGACGAACTTCTGATTTCAAAGATGTCATTTTGTATTACTTTTGAGTTATTTCTGAATTCATAAGCTTCCTCTGAATTATTTCTAAAGTTCTTTTTGTTGAACTTCTGATTGCAAAAGCGTCATTCTGCAATGCTTCTGCCTCGAACTTACTTCTGAGAGTGTTTAGAAGTTCTTATTGAGGAACTTCTAATTACAGAAATGTCTTCTGTATTGCTTCTGTGTTACTTCTGAGTTACTTCTGAGCGTATTTAGAAGTTCTTACTGACAAACTTCTAATTGTAGAAACATCTTCTGTATTACTTCTATGTTACTTCTGAGCATATTCAAAAGTTCCATCTAATAAACTTTTGAGTGCAAAATTTTTTTCTGAGCTTATTATGAAGTTCTTCTTAGAGAATTTTACTTTTGATATATTTTTGGAGAGCTTCTAAACTACCTCTGAAGTGTGAGACTACCTTGGAGTTAATTTTGAAATTGCACTTTGACTCTAAAAGAAATTCTGAATTATCTCTGAAGTGGTTTTGAAGTAGCTCTGAATACTTCTGAACTTCATGCCTTGTCTCCCAAGAAATTCTGATTCATCTCTAAAATACTTTTGAGTATTTCTGAATTGCTTTTGAGCTTTATGTCTTGTCTCTAAAATGCTTCTGAACATTTCTAAATTTCACGCCTTATTTTTCTGAATACTACTGAGTGAATTTTATTTGAACATTCTTTTTAAATTATCTTCTTTCTGTGAAGTCTTAATAATATACGCTTTAAGATTAACAATTACTCTCTTAGAAGTATAAAACAGAGTATAAATGTCATGAAGTCATACAAAATAGATCTATACAAAAACAAATGCTACTTAAATATGGCTGATATTACAATGAACCATAAAAAAATGTATATAGGACAGAGAGAATACATCAGAGAGATGAAATGCAAAAGCAATAATATTAATGATCTGTAGACTTGGAGGGTGGTTTGGATCTCTTGTGGTATGCTTTAGAGAAGAATTGGGGTCAACTGAAGGAGAAAGGATGGTGATGGGGGGAGTAGGGTGATGGGTGGGTGGTTTGGAAGAGGACTTAGATGGGTTAGACACATGTTGTTTAATTCTGGAGAGAGGAAGAGGAATGAAGGTAGGATCTTTAGGTATTACAGCTGTTGATTCATGAGTTAAGGCAGATGCATAGGTAGAAATATAAATAAAGTCAAGGCGACATTAATATGAGGGATCTAATAATTTAGGGAAGTGTACTGGCTCTTTGTTTAGAATGACTTTAGTGTTTGCATTCGTCTTGGCAATGCATTATTCATAATGCATAGTGATGCGAGGGAAAAGAGACTTCTTGTGAATTTTTGGAGGCAAAATTTTGGATCTCTTTTTGGTTTTAGATTGTACTTTTGGCTTAGGTAAAGTTGGAGATTTTAGAGTAGAAGTTGGTTTTCTTGAGGCTTTAGTTTTTGGAGAAGGTAGATTAGGTTTAGGTGTAGGAGATGGTTTTGAAAAGCACACCCAAATTTAGTGTTGGATTGATAAATATGTAAGCTATAGATAGGGAAGGGGAAGTTTGTCAGCAATAGCTTGCAGATTGGCTTGGGAGAACAAGGAGAATTCTTTCTTAGAAAAATATGATTGTGAGGACCTGAGGGAGATGAAAATGTTATTCTAGGTGGCCTAGATTGAGGAAGTAGCTAAAGAAGTTTTTGTGCATATATATCTAGGAATGACTCAATGCATGGTACTTGAACATCATGTCCTCGGGGACTGAGAGAAGGATTGGGAAGAAGTTAGATTTCAGAAAAGGTAATAAGATCATTAAATTGTGAGAAAGGTAGTTCTTTGGGAGAAATATTAAGATTATGGGATAGGAACATGTTAGAAATAGAAGAATTGATGTTTGATTGAGCTTTGAATTCATAGTAGGTCATTCTAATGGGATGATAAATTCTGACAAGATAGTCAGAGTTATCTTCTGTCTTCTTGAGAGGAGGTTTTGGGATTTTCCTAATGTTTAGAGGATGGAATCTATCATATCTGGTTGGGATATCTTGTGAATCCCAAGAGTTAAACCAATCTAGATATTCTCTTGGTCTTGGAGGAATGAAATCTAACATAGAGAAGGGTATTTGGTACCTGATGAGAGTTCTACATGAATTTGCAAGATAATCCTCTAGAAGAATTGGTGATGGTTCAATGGGTAGAATTTTTGGAAAGACTAAAGAAGGTTATGTTTGAAAAGGGTTTGGAAAAATAGCTTCAGAGGGTTCAGCCTCAGGCTAGATAACTTTTGGAGTTGGGGTGAATGAGTGTGAAGTGGGAGATAATGAGTCTATGGGGGAATGGATGAGTGAAGGAGTTTTGTGAATTGGTTGTTGAGGAAATGATTGGAGTGAGTAGGATGGTGAGCATTGGGTTTTGACAGCTTCAATTTGAGCACTCCATGCATCTAGTTTGTGAAGCAATGATTTCAAAATTGAGTCTATCTTCAGGTTGAGGTTTGAGGTTTGGGTTTCAAGATTAGTTATTTTTGTGTGAATAGGTAGTATGTGGGCTGAAAAAATGTCTTGCGGTTGTTGGATAGCTAGGTAGGTAGTTTGATCAGGTTGAGGTGTAGGAGGAACTGATGGGGAGGTTTGTGAAGATGGTTGACGAGTAAGTCTCATTAGAAATAAAGACCTAACAAGTGTGAAAGAGGGGGCTACTGTTGTTGCTGCAGTGACATTCTCCTCTCTTAGTCTATTTTCTGATTCTCTTTTAGTTCTACATTTTTCCCTTAGAACTTCTTCCTCTCTATCTGCTTCTACTTGATCTTCTTTAGGTTTGGATCTCTTTAACTGATCTACTTTTCTTGATTTCTCAATGATCCAACCTACTTGAGTTTGCTTGAATCTCATTCTCTTTAAATTAGTTTTGTCAACGGTGTTTGTGTTCTTAGGTTCCTCTCCTTTTTTTGCAAATGGGTTTACTCCAGATTCTTTGAGGATCTTTACAAAAATCATCCCATAGAGAAGTGGGAACCTTGTTGTAGATTTCACCAAATATAAATGATTTAGCATAATTTGTGCAAGGTTCACCTTCTTCTTATTCTTTAAAGCCTATAGGATTTTGCATCTTTCTCTAAAATTGCATCTGTTGCACCTATCCTTGGATACACATTGTTGATTAGTATAGTTTATGCCAGCTTGAGACTTAGACTTAGATGAATGACATGTAGACAATTTTCCTTTTCATCTATTTTAGCTCCTGCCAAGTCTGAAAATAGTTCTACTCATTTTGAGGGTCATTCAATCTCTTCTTTCTCAACATCTGGGAGATTTAGACTTCTTCTTATATTATTAGTGGATAGGTTTACTTCAACTTCTCCTATACATGATTTTTGTGTGCTTGTATTGAAATTACTAACTAGTGCTTTCATTAATCTAGGATAACAAGCATCTTTATAACGTAAAGCAGTCGTCCATCATTGGAATTTAAACCAATCATATACTTTCAAGTTCATGCCTCTTTCTCAAAATACTTCAAAATTAAAAATTCTCCCTCTTACTATTTCTTGTTTTCATACTTTTGTAGGTACTGAGAGTGTGCAGAGTCTTTGTTGAGGAATATTAACTCAAGTGTATCGTCCTCAACCCCGATTCTTTTAGAGGTGCTCATTTCTAGAGATTCCTCTCTTTCCCTTGTTCTATTTCCTGATTCAGTCCTCACTGATTTGCTGTCTCCCTTTGTTCTTGCCATTGCACCAAAGAAGGCTAGGGTTTTGGGAAAAATGAAGATTTTTAACTGAAATTGAAAGGGTCAAGCAAGGAGTTGGGATTTTCTGCTGGAAATGGAGAAATGGAAAATTTATTTGCACCAAAGATTTGAAATTAACTAAAACAAGATAATGTAGAAGGTTTTAGGTTATCGCAGGTTTTTACCCTCTTTTTATTGGAAGTCTCAGAGGTGTTACAACATGTTTTGTAGTCGTCTAGATAACATAGAAGTGTCATCGAGCTTATTGCGTAACTTCGGAGGCCTCGAAGCACTGTTACAAGATGCAAATCCTGCTACTTCAGAGAATCTAAAGTTACGTCTTCGGAGGCATCACAACAAATTCTCTCGCTACTTTTGAGGATCCGAAGCCATAACTTCATAGGCCGTGAAGCACTTCTAACTCAATTTTTTTCTTTTTTAAAAATTTGAAATTTTCTCTTTACCAAACTGCCTTAAATGTGGTGGATCTAAGCTGAGTTAGAAGATGATATTCACTGCTAGAGGATAATTGATTTGTATCAAAGTTCATGTCATGAAATTCCCTATGGTGTTAAAGGATTTTTTAAGCTCCACTAAAAGATAAGTATTGTTTATTACATTTTACATAAATTGTTGATAAGTTAATTCTGTGATATAAAGCTATAAGCATGGGAAGAGGTATTTATTAGCTTAACAAATTTCTTTTAAAATGTGTATTGCATAATTTTCAATTTGTAATTTTAATTTGTCCATAAAATCCCTTCTAAAACCTTCCATCTTCCAAAAACACCTTCCTTACATGTTACCCATCATTTATAGTCCACCCGATTATACCAGCATCTTGGCTTAGTTTCATGTCATTTATGTCAATTAATAGAGTATGACTCTGGAAATCACTCAGAAGTTCATCAGAGGCAATTTTAGAGATTAAAACCCCCTTCAAAAGTCATTCAGATTCTCGTCAGAGGCAACTTCAAAAGTATTGCTAAGTCTCAAAGGCATAATTCAAATTTAGAAGACAAGTTAGAAGAGCCTCGGAAGTGCATTTTACCGCTCCAAATAAGAACTTGAAGTGAATTTTATAGATGCAAAGTATATTCATATTCTTATCCACAAACTAACCCATTCCAGCTTAACAGCAAATAGCAAACTCAGCAAACACTAAATTTATTTCCAAGATCCATGGGAAGTATTTCACAAGTTACAACAAAACAAGGAACTATAAGACAAACTATATTTGTGTGATAAATTATATAATCCATTTAAACATAATAAAAATAAACAAACTACAAAGTAACTTTATTACTAAGGATAATTTCTGAATCCTCTCCTCAACTATAGCTAAGTTTCCTTTTAACATCTTCATTTCTTTATATAATGCTTCAATTACCATAGCATGTGCAGCACAATGAATGAGCTCTTTTTTTTCGCATATTGACTGCTTCCTCTTACTTCAAACTTGGATAATTTTGTGATGCCATCATATTATAATCAACCCAGTTGAAAAATTAGTAACCTCAGCTTTCATCCTAAGGTTAAAAAAGGAAACATGTTAGAATAATATTACTTATTACTAACCAAAACTATATATAAATATACATACAAAGTAATAAGAGCATCGAAAAAAACGTCTCACAGGATTTTTTTTGGTAGAGGATGTGAGCAAAACAACATCTAACCCACAATAGCATTTTTGTCTTCTAAAGCTAGCAATACTATATTTAGATCTACTACTATTGCCCCTACTATTCCCCACCATTTGAGTCTATTGAGATGCACCACCTGCAAAAAAAAAATATGGCAAATTGTCACATCTATCATATGAAGAAAAATAATGCAAATTAGTGACTTTTAAATGAAATAAGCATAAAACAAGAATGTAGACACAGTAATTAACCTCCTCTTCCTTGACCTTTCCCTCTATGTGATCCAATCCAAATATCACTTTCTTCACCTCCTAGTAAGTTGTCAAATTTTAATTAAAGACAAGTTCTCTTGTCATCTCCCACTACAAACTTTCAACAACCACAGTATAATCTTTTCACTCTTCTGGGTTACTCAATCATTGACTTATATTTTTTACCTGTACGTTCCTTTATTTGAACAATATGTGGGTCAATGATACCTATGGATTGAGAACTTTATGTGAGTAAGTATTCACTTGTAGCAACAACATGTAAAGGATTGTTCTCATCAAGGCCACTCCCATTCGTGATGAAATTATCCCCCTCGCACACCTCAGCTACATTCCCAGGTTATAAATCTTGCCTAACATCTTCAACACTTATAGTATTTTCTTTCGGCAACTCAAAAATCACAATCCTTCCCTTTTCAAATAACTCTTAGATTATCTTATATGCCCTAATGTATCAAGTTCCTTCATTTAAAAAAATTTCCACTATTGTTCTAACATAAATCGATGAAACATACTAGATTCTTTAACTATTCTTGTGGATGAACATGCACCTCTTGTAATATTGACTTTCACATTTCGTGTTCATCGCTTTGATGTATGGGTTGGGGGCATGTTTAGAATATTTTTAAACTTGAATAATGCAATAATATGCTTACATGCAATGCTATTAAATTCAAACAATTGACAAGGACAATATGCAACTTATTTTTTTTCATTTTACTCTACAAAATGCTTTTTCTCACTTTCTTGGGATCCAGATCTAAACACGCCATTGCTTCACATTCCATGTATACGCTGAAGTTGAGAATTGTAGTAATTTCTTCTCTCAAATTATAATTGAAATTCTTTGAAAATTGTTCGAGTGTAGATTCTAGCCATCTGAACTTCAATAGCATGCTCTGTTTTCATCATAGGTTTCTCATACGAAGTATTAACATCAACTTGCAATTCCATCTCACGCCTTCTCTTAATTGCCCTTTCATACCCTTTGAAAAAATTAAGTAAATGCATTTTATGATTTGTAAATCCATCAAACATGACATTTCCACTTTCACTTCTCCCTAAAGTTGTCATATTAGCCAAGAAAATATATTTTGAGAAAGCTAGTATCCACATGTTACAAATATTGTACGTATATTGGAGTCATTTATTCTCTTCTAACTCATATTATTCAATCAAACCTTTCCACTTATCTTCAAATTCATCAATGCTTTTAGATGCCCAAATACAATCGATTCATGCCAACATAAAACTTTCATTGCTATGAATTATGTGTTTTAGCTTCTCTGGCAATTTCTTGTTGATGTGCCAAGAACATATTTGGCGATGTGCTTGTGGAAAAACATTAGCAATTATTGTCATAACTACTGGGTCTTAATCAACGACTATTGCTTTCGGTGGAGTTATACCCATGGCAATTAGCCGTGTTTTGAATAATCACTTAAAATATTCAACCATTTTACCAAGAAGAAGCTTAGCTCCAAGTAAAATTGATTACTTGTGATAATTTACTCCCACAAATGGTTCAAATGGCTTATCATATTTATTTATCTTATACTTAGTATCAAAATAAATAAGATCATTAAAAATCTTATAATCTACTTTTAAGATGCCATCAACCTAGGAACAAGATAAGAAACACTTATCATTATCAACATTCACCTCAAAACTAAAGTTTAGGTATTTAATAGTCTTTTTTAGTAGGTATTTATCTGAAGCTTTTCCATCATAATCATACTTGGCATGCCTTCTTTTTAAGGCATTGCCGACATCTTTTTCTAAATATCCCAACTAAGATGTTCCTACTGCTTCATTTCCAAAAAAATCAATTACCCTAGAAACTCCCATACCTTCATCTTTCAAACCCGCAATAAGGTTTAACTCAGTATCTGGAACAATCATTTGTGACCGCGGTATATATGACTTGATAAGAGTTAATAATGTATAACTATGGTTATCCACAAACTTTGTTACGGTCTATTTAGTCTCATCGACCCTTTTATTCATATAAAGGACAGCTCCACAATTGCAATGTGTTATACTTTCCTCAAGATTTAAAAACTTTTGCTGTCGCATTCTTGATTTAGAACATCTAAAAATACGATGAGAAAATTTTTTACTTTTTAACCTCCTTGTTTGATCCTTTTTTATACTAAATTCACACTACCTTGCATAATTTTTATAAAAAAAGTATGCATCTTCTTCAAAATTAAACTTCATTCCTATGTTGGGTTTTATATCATCAAATGCTGATAGGAGGAAGCTTCTGGTCATTTCATTTGATTTATTTGCACCTTTTGATAAAACATCAACATTGGCTTCTACTTGTTTAGCCCTCACTTCATCATCAATTTGGTTAGGCATACATGACTCCATTGAGTTTATTTAAATGATGCCTACAAATGATAAAATATAAAACTAGAGGATAAGTAATGTAGAGAGGATGTCCAGTGACAAGATGTAATATACAAGTAATAGTTATAAAAGTTAAAATGTTGCCCAATCGATAAACTATATTAGAAGCAAATAATTTCCATTTACCTACCAAGTTTACATGGGATTATGGCTATCGTTTTAAAGTTGTATTTGTAGCATAATAATAATATACTACTAATTAGTTCTATGAAGTAGAAAACAACACCACCTTACTCAAAAATTAAAATTTGTAGCGAGGAACTAGTATTTGTAGTAAATGATGTTGCTTTGAATTTAAGCCATCTGAAGATTGTAAGTGTTTTGAAATAAGTGTTTTAATTTCAAGCAAAGCCCACATAAGAAATGAATGAAATGGTGACCAAGAGCATTTCATTGTAAGTGTTTTTTAGTATACATGTTTCAATAAAAATCATAATATTTTAGCTCAAAAATATTAAAAATATTAAGAGGTTTTGATTTATTTTTTAAATGACTTAAATGTCATATTGCAATAAAAAGTTATAAATGGCGTCTATAAGACTAGCAATCATTTATAAAATACACACTGCTAGATCTACCCTCGTTTGATATTTCACGAGACTCCACATGTATGGAATTTAGAAAATTTTCCAATTTATCTCAAGCAAAATCATATGAAATAATTTAGATGTTTTCTATGGAGGTGTCTTTTCATCCATTGGAGAGACGGGCAGAAAAAATTTCATGAGACTCCACATGTATGGAATTTAGGAAATTTCTCAATTTGTCTCAAGTAAAAACATACTAAATAATTTGGATATACTTGTCTCGGATGCTGAAGGAGGGGGAGAGGCAACGTCGATTTTTTCTACAATTGTCTTTGGGTGGACAGAGTAAGAAGCAGGGTGGTGGGGTGGGTTTCCTTAGGGATTTTAGATGGTAGGGATGGCTATCGGTATGAGACGGTTGGGGCTATTGTAGGGAAGATAAGAGATAGGCGAAAGTCGAGTAACTAGTTATGGAGAGATGAGGATCTCGCAACTGTTGCCCCAAATCTGTGAAATGGGAGGGATGGGATGCATGAGATGGAGAAGAGGGAGAGATGGGAGGGATGAGGTGCTTGAGAATGGGAGAGAGGGAGAGATGGCGAGAAATTCAACTGCGTGAGATGGGAGGCCTGACTATCGGGATGAGCACGATAAAAGAAGAGATTCATAAAGGCCGAGCAACCGATTGTGGAGACAAGGAGAGGCCGTTTGAATTTGTCTGCTTGTGCGGGGAAGACGTTGGGAGCGACCGTGGATTGCATATGGAAGGGGTGCAAAAAGAGCTTGATTTTTTGAACGATAGGATTTTCACCCGCCTATTTTGGACAATCTGATCAAGCGGTTGCTCCAAGAAGCCCTGACAACGCGCTGTTTTGAAGCATTTTCCTATACATATATATCATATGATGTTGATTACAAACTATAACTCTTTAAGTTTTTGCAAATTATGATATTTCTATTAAATCCAAGTTAACCATGGTGGGTTTATCATGACCCACATAAGTTTTGGATTGAAATGATTTTTGATATCTACATTAAATAACTTATGCAAAATATGAGAGTTAGTTTAAATTTGATTGAAATATCATAGTTTACAAAAAATAAAGAATTACAGCTGGTAACCAAGACCACATATGAATATCCCTATATGTTATAAATTTACAGGTATATTTGTTTTGGCTTCATTTGGATGCATTAGCAATGCACTTTTTTTTACATACTTTTAAGAGTGATACAACATCTTACCTATAGTAACAACTCATTTTTTCCATTACTTATATTTTTAATTATTTCTTCATACTTTTCATTGAAAATCCTATATTACTAATGTTATCTTGTTCTCGTCCCTAATTCATTTTATCCAAACCAGCCTTTTTAATGTTTTAAAAATATAGAGAAATCCCATTGTAAAAGGGATCTAACAGACGAATGAGATTGCTAATTCTATATTTGGTTGTCTACCATTCACTGTTCGGCTAGGCTAATTCTATATTTGGTTATCTACCATTCACTGTTCGGCTAGGCTAGAGAGCCTTTTTTCTTCTACCCAAACGTGTCCCACATCTAGTTGATGGAAGACCGACGAATGACGACCAGTCCCGCAATCAACTCCATTTTAGCTTTCACGTCACACAGACGCAAGCATATCAAGTATAGTACACATCCAGAGCATCAAATCTCACCCCTTTTATATGCAAAAACCCCCACCCCAGCTCATGAAAAGCCACCCGCTCTCGCTCTCGCTCTCGCTCTCACTCTCGAATCTCTCTCCCTGCCTGCTGAGATGGGAATCAGATTCTTGAGCTTCCACATGCTTCCCTACTGCTTCCATCTCATCTACAACCACATCACATGCCTCAATCTCCCACCCTCCGATAAAAATCCTCACCACCACTCAACCCCCACCATCAAGCTCATCCGCTCCGACGGGCATATCACCATCTACCACCACCCAATACCCGCTTCCCTCCCAATGCAGCAATACCCCAAACACCTCATCTGCGACTCCAATTCCTTCTTCCTCGGCCAGCGAATGCCCGCCCTCTCCGCCTCCGACACCCTCCAGCTCGGCCACAACTACTTCCTCCTCCCCTCTCACCTCTTCCAATCCGTCCTCTCCTTCCTCACCGTCGCCTCCTTCGCTTCCCAACACGCTTTCAAGAGGCGCAAATCTCCCTGCCGCCCCTTCGACGTCCTCAAAACCGCTTCTGGGTCGGTCCAGATCAGGGTGTCCGACGAATTCATCGAGTCGATGGTCTGCGAGGAGGAAACTGAGAGACCCTGCAGCAAGGACGGGGAGGCTGGGAAGCTGTGCTCGACGCCGGAATTGGAGAAGGATTACAGAATGCTGGTGGGGTGGAAGGCATTCAAGGACTGGAAGCCGAAGCTGGAGCCAATAGAGGAGAAGGAGAGGAGGAAGATTGGTGGGTTTGGGATGAGAAAGAGGGAGAAATCACATGCGCATGAGAGTCGAGGAAGGAAAGCATTGTAGAAAGATTGAAACTTTTCTTCTGTTTGTTTTCATTTTCGGCTTCCTTTGGCTGCATCGGCAATAAGAAATTTCATGATATGCAGTCAAAGCGCGTGGAATTTTCTTGATATTGGGTGCAGCCAAACACACCAAAAGTTTTCTTTTTTCTTTTGTTTTTTTTCCCTGAAAACCGATGACGATATATACAAAGTGATAATTACACTGTATCTCTATCTCTTGTTTGACCTGAACATTTGAGAAATTCAATCACACGGCGCATGCGCGGCCACCGAAAAATTCCGGCTATTGAGTAATCTTATCTTTCGGATCAATTGCGTGTGCAATGGACGGTGCAGATTTGAAGCATGTGGATCTCGGGATTGGAGTTTGCCCGTGGTTCCACTCGCACGGGACGTTTGGGGAGGAAAGCAAGCATCTAGGGACGATTAGTCAATTCTGTCTGGATTCTGCTTGATCCGGACCGTTGGTTAGTTCCAGCAGACAATCTCGTGGTCCACAGGTGAAAAACAGCCGTTGGCCATAGACGATAGTCCAATCCAACCTTCGGTCGGAGGGTCGTGTGGGGTCCATATCTACGGGTCTCATATGCGACAAGCTGCAGGCATGAGGGATCATGACTTTTCATCGGTGACAAGTGGAAATCTGGGCATTTTATCGGCGGGATTTTCCAGCAACAGTTAATTTTGTGGGAGCCACAATTTAGACCGTTCGGATTGAACTGATAGCCTTCACAGATGCTAGATTGCCGTCTGCTGCAACTGCGTGTATCTCCGCATTTTTAAGGTGTACCAGCGTTTCTTAGTGAGCGGCGCAGATGCACCGAATTAATGTAGACCGTCGCTGTGCGCGTCCACGTGGCAATATAAAATCTAAATCGGGACCGTCTATAGGACGAGACCCATCTTATATATGATTTAAGAATGCTATATGACGGTTGAATTTCGCTTTTGAAACAGCACTGATTCATGCCCTTTTAGGGATCTATTTTGGAGGTGAGGGTGTTTTTGAACTAGGGGAAGTGAAGGGCGTGTGTGGTGCCACGTCGAATGATGAGGTGGGGGTCAAAGGTGTTGGTGGGATGTCAGTGAGACAGCTCAGTGGCAGATGAAGCTGTCGGGGGTGGGGTCCGGAAAAGGTAAGGGTGGGAGGAGAATGGATTACCCGCTGCTTGCCCACCAGTACAAAACGGACAAAAGACCGGTCAAACCATTTCAGCCATCGCTGTCACACGTGAATCCCACGCCACACGAAGCCCCCCTCCCTCCTCCGGAAAAGAGGCGCCAATGAAAATCTGTCTCCGTCAGTGGCCCAAAAAGCCGCATGGACCGCGGTTTACGCTTTGTCTAGGAAAGGAAATTGAAGGATGCCTATTTTTCCATTTCTCAATATAACGCCTCTAAAGAAAGGGGGTAACACACAAGTGTTATCATAGTCGGACCGGACCGGTGGTTAGGCCAAT
>JAYJMB010009473.1:0-50325 GCA_036873735.1 Pouteria campechiana
GTATATTTAGGAATCAAATAGGTGCAAAAGATGAAGTATTAGGAGAATAAAATATGACATTTTGCATTCTCATCACACGGCCCTAGCATTGGCTGTTTGATTGTAAGGGTTGTTTGGCCCATTCCCTTCTATTTTTTTGTTTCTTCTTCCCTCTTTTGGTTCCCATGCCCTAGCCACAAAAACCCATCACCCTAAACTCAAATTTTCTAATGATTTAGGCTAGATCCTCATAGATATGCATGGAAAATCATGGGTTTAGGGATTTAAATTTCCTTTTCCTACCATTTGGAGATGGCTCCATGGATGTGAACTTGGTTGGAGGTGATTCATAGTGGATTCCTAAGGAATTGAAGTGGAAAAAGATGGCAGACAAAAGCCATGCATGGGAAATTAAGGTAAATCCCTTTCTTCCCATTTGATTTTGGATTTTTAGGGTTTTAGAATTTTGGAATTTTGAGGAAAAAGGATGAAATTGACATGAAAATCATGGGGGAAATGATTTTATGGGTTGATTATGGTGGTTTGGGCATGAGAAATGATAAATTTGGGTTGCTAGGGTTATGCTCAATTCATGAATAGTGAAATGGTAAGAATTTCATGGAGTTTAGTCTATTTATTTTGTGTTTTATGTTGAATTTGATAGAAAAATTGATTAATATATGATTTATAACATGTTTGTCATGATTTACACATGATGAATCATGATATGCATTAAACCCATTTGTGAATACTAACCCTAGAGGCAAAATTGGTATTGAACGATGAAATTGATAAGGGAATGTGATTAATAATTGAATTACAATGATTATAGCATGATATGGAACTAATAAAATGGGATTATGCGTGATGGATTACTATGAATAGTCACTTGTGAATAGTAAGAATGGGAGTTTTGCATAAAAACATACTTATGTTTGGTTTAATTGAGTTATAAGCATGATGAATATGTTATTAATGTAAATGTAAGATTAATGACACTATAGTAGATTATATATGATTAGGAATGAAAATCCCCTAATTTTGTTAAGGAATCATAATCAATCAATGTGTCAATATTAATGCATGGTTTCGATGACAAACTAAACTTGATTAAAGATTATGTACTAATGGTTATTGCTGAGATTTCAGCATACAGAATCAAGTTTCAAGTCTTAAGAAAAATGAGCATGAAAAACATATTCTATACCGACAAGGCTTAGGCAAATATTCCATGGCGACAAAGCATGAATGAAAAGGATTCGACTGTTTCCGATTGTCTATCAAAGTGAAAGATTATATCTGACGAATGCAAAAATAGTATGCATACAACAGACTTCATCTATCACAAGCAAGCCATAGTTAAGCCAATGGTTGTCTAATGAGAATAGACAAAGGAGTGAAGATCTTCCAGCACAGCAATGAAAGGATCACGTGGCAGAGCAAAGACTTCGTCTATCACAGTTAAGCTACTGATCGTCTGCTGTCACTGTCAACAAACAAAGCAGAGAAATAAGAATTATATGGTAGAGCAAAAAGTTCATCTAGTGGAGCAACAAAATTTTATCTGTTCAAAGATAAACTAAGCGGATAATCCAATAGATGAAGCCATGAAAAAAATTCATCTACGCCTTGAAGCTTAGTCTGTCACTTATAACAGATAACCCATCAGATGAAGTAATAAAGGAAATCTGTCTGTGCTCTAACACTTCATCTATTACTTACAATAGACAACTCAGCAGACAAAGTGCTAAAGAAATGAAATATTCATGCTTCTATAGTTTAACAGACAGAGCACTAGAAAGGATGATTCCTCTGCCAGCAATAGAAAGAATGATTCATCTGCTACTCAAGAAAGACAAACTAGAAGATGAAGGAACTTTGTCTTATGAATAGCTAGACAGATACTTTGTCTCTCATAAGTAAAAGACGAGCAATGGTCAGGATGAATCATTGGACTTCGCTTAGCATTAATAATGTTCTTTCAATATTGATGAAAAAGTCAGCCATTGTAGCAATACCTCGACCAGAGCTTATTAAGAAACTAGAAATCATCTTCTCCAAGGTTAGCACTGCAGGCATTTCAACATACGAGGATTAAGCAGAAGTCATAGAATTTAAAATATGCCAATCAGAATGTCTCCTATCATTAATGGAGCTCACCTACTACCAATGACTAGAATTAAAGTAGCTATAAATGAAGCATCATTGGAGCAGGAGGAACTAACAAAGTATTAAGAAAACCATTCAAAATCTTCTTGAGAGCATTTACTAATCTGAGCTAAACCTTATACAATCCTTCAAGAGTCAAAAGCCTTACATTCAAACCTTTCTTAACTTTCTTTGAAGGCTCTCAACTACCTTCGAGAAGATCATTTACTTTTGCATTCAATTTTAGAAACCTTCCCCTGTGCTTACTAAGAAATTCTTATGCTTAAACTTATGATATTCATTCCTTGTAAAATTCCTTGAGCTAGTGGTTGAGACTAGACTCAAGAAGAGCTGTGACTATTTGAGTGTAGACAAGAGTTGTTTATTCATGCCCCCTAGAGTTGAAATCTAGAAGAGTGCTAGGAGCATTGTGAATACATCCCCTAAAGCTAGAATCTAGAAGAGTGCTGGGAACACTATTGTATATATTTCTACTATTAGGAATAGTGAAACTAAAGACACTAAGAAAAAAGTGTTCTTAAAAGAGTGGAGTAGAGTGTTTACTCGAACCATTATGAAAATCATTGCCTTATTTATTTATGCATTTTTGGATTGAGTGATTGATTGCTAGAGATGATTAATTCTAAAGGGATTGAGAAATAATCTTTAAGCACCCAATTCACCCCTCTCCTCTAGGGTTTTTGCCTAACCTTCAGGACCAACAAGTGGTATCAGAGCAGACTACATAAACATTTATAGTGATCCAATGGCAAACTAGTCATCCTCATTATAAATACTCACTGTGGGACAAGCGTCTACCCAACCACCCCTATTTGATGGAACTAACTTTGCTTACTAGAAACTAAGGGTGAAACAATTTATTATAGCTAATAATATGGAGTCTTGGAAGGCTATTAAAGTTGAAATCACTCTTCTCACTACTAAAGTAGATGCATGGACCAAAGAGGAAGCCACCTCAGTTCAAAATAATGTAAAGGCTATGAACTCTTTATTTTATGGACTATCTTCATCTGAGTTTGATAGAATATCCTCTTGTGCTATTGCAAAAGGCATCTGGGATAAATTGGTGTCTATTTATGAAGATTCCTCATAAGTTAAGAGAATTAGAAGAAATATGCTAATAGAAGAATTAGAAAACTTTAGGATGAAAGAAGGAGAAAGTTTATTCGAAATGTATGCTCATTTTTCTAAGGTTACTAATGCTTTGAAAGGTTTGAAAAAAGAAGGCACAAACTCTGAAAAGGTGAGGAAGATACTAAGGGCACTACCAAATTCATGAAATCAGAAAATCATAACAATAGAGGAAGCAAAGAACCTAATTACCCATCTAGTGGACAATCTTATCAGCTCATTGATGTCACACAAGTTAATCATGAATAAAAGGGAGGAGCCAACAAAGCCAAAGAAAAGTATTACTCTGAAAGTGACTAGAGAAAGTAGCAGTGATCTGGTATCACAATCTAAAGATGATATGGCCATACTGGTTAGAAATTTTAGAAAATTTACAAGAAGCAGTGGAGGCAACACCTCAAGGAGACAACCTAGATAACAAAATAAAATGGCTAAAAGAAAGAAGGATCTGCCCGCATGCTATAGATGTGGAGGGATCAGACACATATCTCTAGAATGTCCCAATGAAGAAAAAGTAAATATGAATGAGAAGGATGATAAAAAAGAAAAGAAATACTTCAAGAAATTCTCAAGAAACGAAGCGAGGAATGTACATGAATACTGAAGAATCATCAGGGACTAGCTCTAGTGAAAAAGGTGACAATGAACTTGGAGACCTTGCAAGAATATGTTGTATGGCCCAAATGGAGAATGAATCGACAAATCAAATCACCATCAAGGAGCAATGCACAACAGAGTTAGAGACAGAGGTAAACTCTTACTATTCCTATAATTTTGCCTCTTCTAGCTCAAATAGCACTTGTGTCAAATGCAAAAAATTTGATGGGTTACAACAATCATACAACTCACTCTTTAGTGAGTTTGAATCACTTAGCCAGAAACTTACTCAAAAGAAAAGATACTTTAACACAACTTTCAAAGTAAATTTCATTCTGGCAGAAAGAAATCTATCTCTATAAAAGGAGGTTAGAGATTTGAAGAAAGAGATAAAAATATTAAACAATATGGTAAGTAAATTCTCCAATCCAGAAGAGTCTGTGACCAAGTTTATGAGAATGACCAATCAAACTAGCAAAAAGGGACTTGGCTGTGAATAGTTAGATGATAAAAATTTACAAAAATTTATTGTACGGTCAAAGGGAGTGAACCTCACAGAAGAATAGGAAAATTGTCCAAATATTAGAAGATTCATGAGTTATACCTGGATAAAGAAATTAGTGGAGTATATTGCATCTAGCAAAGTCCCAAATACTTGCTATTTCTGCAACAAATTTGGATATAAAGTGTATGATTGCTATGCTAAAAAAGATGCAAACAAAAGATGCTAAGATGAGATGGAAATGCAAGGAATGTGCGCAAACTTATATCACACATAATTCCACTAACACCATTGGACCCAATACTTGAGTACCAACAAGGTAAGAAGAAAATTTGCTTTGAATACAGGTAAGTCTCAAAGCTATGTCTAGAAATGCATGGTTCATGAATAGTGGTTATTCGAGACATGTGACTAGGAACAAGAAGTTGTTCAAAGATTGAAGCCAATGGATGAAGGAACAGTAGCATTCGGCAACAATGATAAAGGCCTTATCAAGGGAATAGGTAAAATTTATGGTTTATTCAATGCATGCATAGAGGATGTATTATATGTAGAAGGACTTAAGCACAATCTGCTAAGCATTATTCAATTATGTGATAAAGGTCACAAAGTTGTGTTTGAACCATCTATATGTAATGTATTCAGTATAGACAATGATTTACTGTTCAGTGGAAAAAGGCATGCAAATATTTATCTAGTACAGCTAGATGATATTGTTGAAAAATGCTTAATTATAGTCAAGGATGATCCATGGTATGGCATAAGAGGATGGAACATATCAATATGTCAAGTATCAAAGCTTTGTGGAAAAGGGATTTTGTAATTGGTCTACCAAAAGTAAACTATGACAAAAATCAAATATGCAAATCCTATCAATTGACAAAACAGACAAAAGTATCCTTCCATCCTAAAAATTAAGTATCTACATCCAGACCCCTTGAACTATTGCATATGGATCTATTTGGACCATCAGACATTCTCACCCTTGGAGGAAAAATATATGTATATGTGATAGTGGATGACTATTCAAGATTTACATGGGTGATTCTCTTGACTAGCAAAGACAAAGTATTTTCAATATTTTATACTTTTTCAAAGGTATTTCAAAATGAGAACAAATGTGTATTGTATCCATCCTCAGTGATCATGGTGGTGAATTAGAGAATAGAAGATTCATTGATTTTTGTGATGAAACAGAAATTCACCATAGTTTCTCATCCCCTAGAATTCCTCAACAAAATGGAGTTGTGGAAAAAAACAATTGGAGAATTCAGGAAATGGCAAGAACCATGCTAAGTGAAAGTAAATTGTCTAAAAGATTCTGGGAAGAAGTAGTTAGTACAGCTTGCCATGTGCTGAACAGGGTTACCATAAGAGCAATCTTAAAGAAAATCCCATATTAACTTTGGAAAGGAAGGAAACCAAACATCTCATATTTTCATCCCTTTGGATGCTTATGTTATGTACTGAACAATGGAAAAGATAACCTTGGAAAGTTTGATATAAAAAGTGAAGATATCTTTCTTGGTTATTCTTCCAGTAGTAGAGCATTTAGAGTCTACATTAAGAAAACATAGGTTGTAGCAGAGTTCATACACATTAAATTTGATGAAGCAAATATAACTTAAAGAAAGGAGTGTGATAGTGATGCAGATGAAGCTGCAACAATTATGAAGAAGCTCAAATTGAAGAATCAAGAAGATGGCACAAACTATGAAGACATACAAAGTTCAAAAAATGAAAAGGAGGCAGGAGTAGGTAACATTCCCTATCAACCTCCTACTGATTTGAAATTTATTACTGCTCATCCGAGAAAACAAACCATAGGATACGTATATGATGGGTTAAAACAAAAATGTCTATGCAAAATGTCTATGGTCATTATGCTTTCATTTTTACAATAGAACCAACTAACATTGATCAAGCTTTGAATGATGAAAATTGGATTATAGTAATGCAAGAAGAGCTTAACTAGTTTGAGAGGAACAAAGTATAATAATTAGTTCCAAAACTAGATATTGTTGATGTAATCAGAACTAAATGGGTATTCATAAACAAACTGGATGGGAGTGTGTTAGTTGTAAGAAATAAGGTATGATTAGTTGCTACGGGGTACTCCCAAGAAGAAGAAATTGACTTTGAATAATCATATGCCCCTATAGATAGATTAGATGCCATTAGAATGCTACTCGCTTTTGCATCCTATAAGACCTTTAAGGTATTTTAGATGGACGTAAAGAGTGCATTTCTAAATAGATATTTAAGTGAAAAATCTATGTAGAACAACCTCCTGGCTTTGAAAATTATGATCAACCCGATCATTTCTATAAGCTCACCAAGGCATTGTATGGTTTAAGACAAGCTCCAAGAGCTTAGCATGAAAAGTTGAGCAAATTTTTAAGTGAGCATAAATTAAAGAGTGGAAAGGTTGATACTACCTTGTTATCAAAAATATTGACAAAGATATTTTGATAGTTCAATTTATGTGAATCACATTATATTTGGAGCTACTGATGAAAAACTCTGTCAAGATTTCTCAACGATCATGAAGTTTGAATTTAAAATGAGTATGATGGGAGAATTGAACTACTTCTTTGGATTGCAAATCAAGCAAACAGATGATGAAAATTATATTTGTTAATCCAAATATACCAGAGAGATGCTAAAGAAGTTTAAAATGGAAGAAATTAAAGTAGCATGCACTTCAATGAGCACATCAACAAGGCTAGACAAGGATGAAAAGGGTCAACTCGTGGATCAAAAACAATATCGAAGTATGATTAGATCTCTCCTTCACCTTACTGCATCTAGACTAGATATTCTCTTTAGTGTATGCTTATGTGCTAGATTTCAATCCAGCCCTAGAGAATCTCATCTTACTGTAGTGAAATAAATCTATAATTATCCAATTGACACAGCAAATCTAGGACTCTATTATCCCAAGGGAACTGGTTTTCAACTCATTGGATATTTAGATGTTGATTTTGGAGGATATAGAGTTGATAGAAGTGCTGGTGGAGCGTGTCAATTTCTAAGAAATAGTCTAGTATCATAGTTCTCTAGAAAATAAACTAATGTTGCTCTCTCTACAGCAGAGGCTGAATATATAGCAGTTGGAAGTTGCTGCATTCAATTGTTGTGGATGAAACAATAACTTCTTGATTATGAACTGAGTTATAGAGACATAACCATTAAATATGACAACACTAGCGCCATATGCTTGACAAAGAATCCTATTTTACATTCGAGAACTAAGCATATAAAAATCAAGCACCACTTTGTTAGAGATCATGTGGAAAAACATGATATATGTCTAGAATATATGCCCACAAATGCTTAACTTGCTGATATTTTTACTAAGCCACTATCATTAGACAACTTCTACAATACTAGAAGATAATTAGGCATGACTAATGTGATGATCTAAAAATAAAGACTTTAATGTTTCTGGGCCTGAATCTGCAAGGTTGAATATGCTTTCTTAAGACTAGATTTCATCTTTGATGAAGTCATCTCTATACAGTGCCTATTTGCACTTCGTCTGAAGTTTGATTTCTGAGGCAGAGTACACCTCATTTTCTTACTAGAATTAACTTACAACTATCGTTATGACATCCAATTCTATTTTTAGCATGAGTTATTCTCTCTTTCCAAAAAGATCATATCAACAATATCTCTCTCTCCATCTCCCCAAACTTAGAATGTTTGTATCTAGGTCAACTTGCTTTATCGTAGCTTATACTAAAATTAAATAAAATAACATCTTTATTTTTTTATCTCTTCATATTTACCCTATACTCACTAGGAGTGGATGAGTGGATATTTCTTTTTTCTTCTGACAACAAGGGGGAGAGAAGATATGCAAATTATCTCAAAAAGGGAATATAAAAATGTATAATCTTTAACTAATCAAGGGGAGAACATTCTAACTAATCAGGGGGAGAATATATATAAAACAAGATAGGGAAAGATCAAAAGATTACAACTTGTGGAATGATTAAATGTTGCAAATATTTTTTATCTACATACATTCAGGATGAGATTATCTTTTATGAAATAATTTTTAATCAAGTTTTGTCATCCTTAAAAAGGGGGAGAATGTTGATATAAATGCATGGTTTCAATGACAAACAAAACTTGATTAAAGATTATGTACTAATGGTTATTTTCAAGATTTTAGCATGCAGAATTAAGTTGCAGGTCTAAAGAAAAATGAGCACTAAAAACATGTTCCATGGCGACAAGGCTTGGGAAAATAAAGAAGCAAAAGATGAAGTATCACTAATAGATAATACACGAATGAAAAGGATTTGACTATTTCCATTTGTCTGTCAAAGTGGAAGATTATATTTGATGAATGCAAAACAGTATGCAAACAACAGACTTCATCTATCATAAGCAAGCCACAATTAAGTTAATGGTCATCTAATGAGAATAGATAAAGGAGCAAAGATCTTCCAGCGGAGTAATGAAAGGATCATGTGGCAAAGCAAAGACTTCGTCTATCTCAGTTAAGCCAATGATCGTATACTATCAACAGATAAAGCAGGGTAATAAGAATTGTATGGTAGAGCAAAAAGTTCATCTGGTGGAGCAACAAAGTTTTATCTGTTCAAAGATAAACTCAGCAGATAATCCAATAGACAAAGCTGTGAAGAAAATTCGTCTATGCCTTGAAGCTTAGTTTATCACTTATATCAGACAATCAATTAGATGAAACAATGAAGGAAATCCTTCTGCATTCCAACACTCTGTCTATTATATACAATAGACAACTCAATAGATAAAGTACTAAAGAAAATGGATATTCGTGCTTCTACAATTCAATAGACAAAGCACTGAAAAGGACGATTCATCTACTAGTGATGGAAAGGATGATTCGTCTGCTACTCACAAAAGACAAACTAGAAGATGAAGAAACTTTGTCTTATGAATAGCTGAATAGATACTTTGTTTGTCATAACTAAAAGACGAGCAATGGTCAGAATGAATCATTAGTATTTGCTCAGCATTAATAACATTCTTTCCATATTGATGAAAAAGTCAGTCATTACAGCAATACCTTGACCAGAGCTTATTAAGAAACTAGGAATCATCTTCTCCAAGGTCGACGCTGTAGGTATTTCAACATACAAGGATTAAGCAAAAGTTAGAGAATTCAAAATACTCTAATCAAAATGTCTTCTGTCGTTAATGGAGCTCACCTACCACGAATGACTAGAATTAAAGTAGCTATAAATGAAGCATCGTTGGAGCACGAGTAACTAACAAAGTATTGAGAAAATCATTCAAAATTTTCTTGAGAGCATTTATTGATCTAAGCTAAACCTTTTGCAATCATTCAAGATTCAGAAGCCTTGCATTCAAATTGTAACACCTGTGGTATTGAAATTTAGGAAAAAAAATTTTCATTTCAGTAAAAAGAGGAATTTAGGTGATACATGCTGTTTTATAAAGAAATTTGTTATGAAAAATTGAATTGAATAAAGAGAATGATTTCATTAGTAGTTTTGAATGAAATTGACCCAAGTAGTGATTTTAAGTAAAGTCATGTATATGACTTGAATGACTAATGTAGCATTATTATTATGTATAATGTCATGTGTATGATATATTGAATCAAAATTTTGAGATAATTTTGAAATTTTAAACTATTAAGTTGGAAGTTATGTGAAAAGAACTTGATAGTTGAATTTCATCAAATCATGAAAATTTTAATGGATGATTAACCATATATGATGTTTGTGGCAATTGAAATTTGCTCATGAGGTTATTAGATTTCATATAATGCATTGTTGTGAGCTATAGAAGGATAGTAATAAGAAAAAGAACTAAAACGATGAAATTGAGCAAAGGCATGATTATGATCTACATGAATGATCTAATATGATTATCATAGGTATTGTGATGTGTGGGGAATTTTGATTTAGGATTTGGTGTAATTTGGAATGAAATTGGAATTTGGAGTCATTTATAGTAGAAAATTCACAGAGAATTCCGTTAAAAACAACTGAATGAGTGATTTTTGATAATTGACCTCAAATGAGGTATTTAATGGTATAAAAATAATTAATTTCATGTATGTGATATGTAGAAAATGATTATTGGGAAATTTGAAATGTTTTATATAAAAAGGGGATTATGGTGATCTTTCATAAGTATAAATGTTGAATTTAAAAAAGGGTTCATTATGATTGAAACATAATGGCCTAATTTGAACATTGTTCAAGATGAAAGTTGTAGTTCATGAAATTATCTGTCCAATGGAAGAAAAATCACTCAATTCCGATGTCTTATCAGGAAGTTATGACTAATATGTTGAAGCTGTTCCAAATGAGTAAAAAATAACAAGATGAAGGAGATGAGTCAACTTTATAGAACTTTTTGACATATTTTTGGGATGATTTTGAAATAACATTTAATATAAATTTGTATCCCTTAAAGTTATCTTTCCAATGACTAAAACATCAGGTTATTTGGACTTCATATGTGAAAGTTATGATAAAATTAGTATCACTATTTCAGACAGAAAGATCTTACCACAGCAAGCCTCCAAAAAACATGTTTTTTTGCATCCAGCAAGAGCTTACCATAGCAAGGCTTTACATTGCCATAGCAAGGTCATTTTTTTCCAAGGAAAGCTCATTTTCTACAATGGCAAGGCCCCAAATTGCACATTTTGACAGTCCAGCAAGACCTTGCCACGACAAGACTTTTCCCTACCGCGGTAAGGGTGCGATGACATTTTTTAGTACCGAAAAAATTTAACTTTTTAAAGCTTGAAACCCATTCATTTTTCATTTTTTTGTTATGTTCTTCTTCCCTGACATTGTTCTCATGTCCCTAGACCCCGTTTAGCTAAATTCTTTGCTTAATTAGCTAGGGAACATGATGATTCGGATGGGTAGTCACTCAAGCCCTTCTTTTAGCTTGGGTTTTAATGTTTACATGATGGGCAATGAACGAAAATCCAATTTTCTTCAAATGGAAGATGTCAATGGGAGCTTGGAGCTTGAATCTTCATTTATAGATGTCAACCATACTTAATTTATGTGGTAAGTTGTTTCTCTCTCATCCAAAATTGTGTTTTTATGTTAGTTAGGGTTTTGTAAGTTTTATGAACAATGAGATTTTGGGAATTTTATATAGAATTGATGTGATAATCATGGGGAAAATAATTTAACTATGCTTAATGATATATTAGAACTGATTTGGGCATAAAAATCAATGGATTTGGCTTGCAAGGGTTTCTACCCAATCTTTGAACAGTAACTTTTCCCCAATTTAGTAGTTATAAGTGATTATTATAGGAAAAATGATTAAGACATGAATTAAATTATTTTGTGATTTGTTTGGCTTGTTTGGGAATGAAAATTTTGATTTTTAGACAAAGACCTAATTTGGGTTAAAAAGGATTTTGACTATAAAATGTTTAAGTGACAAATTGGGCTAGTTGAGGACTTAACTAGCTGATTTATTTTGATCATTAAGGTTAATGGCATGTTAATTATGTTGTATAAGAATTTTGATTCCATATAGTTAAATATGGAAAATTTTTAAAGATTCTCTATTGAGATATATGGGTTTAGAGATAAATCATATTCATTGGTTTGGAAAAAATTAGTTCAAGCTATGTTTATAATGAATGAGATTTTACCTTGTACAGGATGATCTGAGAAGGATGAAAAGGTATAGAGCTGGGGGAATGGTTTGGATTTGAGAATCTGAGGTAAGTAGATGCCCTTCTTTGATTAATATGAATATCCTATTTATTTGTTTCGGGGCATGTATGTTTTGGATGGGAATAGTGGATATCCCATGTTTGATTAAGATTGATGTTATCTGATTGTGAGGGATAGTGAGTATCCCTTAAATTGAAATTATTAATGTTTTGAGTAAGACATGACCATTTGGCCATTGGGATTATGACATATTCCACTTTATGTGTCATTATTCTTGTTTATGGATGTCTATTGAAAGGAACAAAAATTATCCGCTTTGAAATAAGTGTAAATTGTAAAATTTCATAATTGTGATGTTGAGTATGAATGATACAGATTCTGGATTAAACATGATATATCATTGATAATTGTTTATTGATCATGATTTTGTTTATTTAATATGCCTACTTACTGAGTTGCCTGGACTCACAGCTTATTATTTATTTTTTTTAGCTGACAGGTCGAGCAATGAAGCCAAGGAAGATAGTAATTATGTTGACCCAATAGAATTGGGATTAGAATCCCATTGTATGTGTATAATTATAATTAATAATTTTAATTATTGTATAATGATAAATGAAGTAGTAGCATGTAAGATTATTATTATTGATGAATTGCATGTTAAATTAATAGGTTTATTGCCATCATGATTTAACCCAGATCTTGGGCTGTGGAAATGTGGGAATGTGTGTTTGAAAATTGTTTCATTGATTTATTTGAAGTCAATGTACAGTATGATTGTACAGATTTGAATGGATGAAATTTAAAGGAGGCTTTACCAAATTTTGGGTAGAGCACCCCACCCTAAAAGTGGGCAAATCAAGGTAAAATACTATACAAAATAATAAGCCGTGCCTTATAAGGCGGGGTGTGACACAAACCTTCTTTAACTTTCTTTGAAGGCTTTCAACTACCTTTGGGACGATCATTTAATTCTGCATTCAATTTTCAGAAACCTTCCCCTCTGATTACTGAGAAATTCTTATGCTTAAACTTTTGATATTCATTCCTTGTAAAATTCCTTGAGCTAGTGGTTGATACTAGACTCAAGAAGAGCTGTGACTATTTGAGTGCAAACAAGAGTTATTTATTCATGCCTCCTAGAGCTGGAATCTAGAAGAGTGTTGAGAGCATTGTGAATACGCCCCCTAGACCTAAATCTAGAAGAGTGCTAGGAGCACTATTTATGCCCCCTAGAGCTAGAATCTAGAAGAGTGCCAGGAGCACTATTGTATTTCTGCTATTGAGAATAGTGGAACCAAAGACAATAAGAAAAAAGTATTCTTGGAAGAGTGGAGTAAAGTGTTTACTAGAACCATTATAAAAATCATTGTCTTATTTATTTGTGCATTTGTTGATTGAGTGATTGATTGCTAGAGGGACAATTAATTTTAAAGGGGTTGAGACATAATTTTTCAGTATCCAATTCACCCCTCCTCTCTTGGGTTTTTGCCTAACCTTCGAGACCAACATGATGCCTATAGGCTATTCAATGAAATGTGCTAATGAGAAATGATATATGATGAGTAATTTAATTATATATGTGATTTTCTATGAGCAAGATGACATTCCTGTGTAATGAAGTGTATGAATATGATTAAAGAAGGGTTAAAGGAGGACAAATGCTTATGATAATGTTAAATATAGTTATGCACTTGAAAGTCATGTAAACATCTTAAGAGACCAATTACACTCCCTACAAGCACAATTCATAGAAGTTGTAATTGATTACTTGATATGCTTAAGTGAAATTGTCTTATAAAGGAGGGAATGGTGGCTCTGTGCAAGATAATTTGAGAAGGATAAAAAGATATGGAGCTTTAGAAGTGGATAGTGACTCACTCAAGGTAAATAGGCTATTCTTCGAATATATTATTGAAAAGGGATAGTAAGTATCCTATTGTTTGTATTTATTTAATTACAAACATATGTTTACGAATGGGGATTGTGGAGATCCTAGGAATGATGTTTGATATTAGTTGTATATTGTTGAGACTAGTTATGTCTCAAAATCTTATTGTTATTACATAAGCTTAGTGGGGATAGAGAATATCCCAGTGGCATTAAGGGATATGTGGTGCACAAATGGCACGAATACAATGGTGTAGATATGAGTAGTGGTGCTTGAATGGCACAGATAGGATAATATAGATAGGAGAAATCCAGAGTAATGATATGAGTGGATATATGGTGTCTGAATGGCACAGATATAATATGCCTAGAGTTACCTAGAAGTGAAGTGCTTTGAAGGCATGGTTGATGTATGGGTTAGAATATGGTATTAATGTGTATTGTGTGTTGTACCAGAATGGCATTGTTTTAGTATGGACTACCTTCTTGGCTTATGATATAATAGATCATATGATGGTGAACATATTGTTATTTTAATTATTATTTTCCATTATGCATACTTACTGAGTTTGCTTAGACTCATGCCTATTTATTATATGTTTTTAGCTAACAAGTCAAGTAAGGGAGTTTGAAGACAATAATGTCATTATGCTTGTAGAAATCACAAATTGAATTATATTGTGTTATATGTGTATTCATTCAGAATTGTATTAATTTAAGTATAGATGTATTCTAGGTATGTATAATGATGTAAAATGATTGGCATGTCATTATATAATTGCAAATAGATGTAAATTAATTCAGATGAATATTGCCATCATTGGGCAATGCAAGTTCTAGGGCTGTGGGTGAGTATTGGGGGTTATGTTGATGATTTATTATTGTTAAATGTAAATTTTATACGATTCATAAATGTATGCAAAGGTTTAAGTCCTAAAAATATAGGGTAGATTTTGCCAAAATTTTGGCAAAATTTTCCATAAGAATAGGGAAATAGTGGCGTTATGAGAAAACTTCCCTTAAGAAGAAGGGAAATGGTAGAGTCCCGCATCGGTCCTGGTGTGGCATGGTCAAAATGCATAGGGTGGGGGTGTAGGGTGTTACAAATGGTATCAAAGCCTAGTAACTTATCTGTATGATAAGTTAAAGTTGAGTGATGAGCCCAAAACTATGATGACAATAATTATTGGAAGAAATAGAGAAATAGTGGGATTATGGTAAGACTTCCCTTAAAAAGAAGGGAAGTGGTAGCGTCCCGCATGGGTCCCGTTGTGGCATGGTCAAAATGCATAGGGTGGGGATGCAAGGTGTTACACTAGAAGCCCAAATTGCTTAGTTGGCTGATATGTACAACAATCACCAATAAGATAATCTGCCTAGCAACACTAAAGTCAATGCAAGGGAACAACGCAAGGTGATCACCTTGAAAAGTGGGAAAGAACTTAAGACTCCACTGAGTGGTGAGAAAGCTAAGCTAGAAGATTAAGAGCAAGTGGAAATTCTTCCTGAAGCTCATCCAATACCTCCTAAGAAGCCCACTGTTAGCATACATTTCCCTTAAAAACTTAAGAAGAGTAAACTTGACAAGCAATGTGCCAAATTTTTGAAAGTTTTCAAGAAGCTTCAAATCAATATTCCATTCACCGATGCACTTGAACAGATGCCAAGTTATGTGAAATTCATTAAAGACATCCTCTCAAATAAGAGGAAGTTGGAAGAGTATGAGATGGTTGCTCTAACTGAAGAATGCAGTGCTATTATCCAAAGGATGTTGCCTCAAAAGCTTAAAGATCCGGGAAGCTTCACTATTCCATGCATTATTAGAAATTTTGTATTTGAGAAGGCATTATATGATCTTAGTGCTAGTATTAATATTATGACTTTATCCATTTACAGGAAGCTTGGATTAGGTGAAGCTAGACCCACCACTATCTCTTTGCAGTTAGCTGATAGATCCATTATGCACCCAAGGTGTGTCATTGAAGATGTACTTTTAAAGACTGACAAATTCATATTTCCTACAGATTTTGTGGTGTTGGATATGGAGGAAGACAAAAATGTCCCTATCATATTAGGGAGACTCTTCTTAGCAACTGGGAGAGCATTGATTGATGTTCAAAAGGGTGAGTTAAAGCTTTGGGTATAGGAAGATGAAGTTAATTTTAAGGTCTTCAATGCAATCAAGTATCCGATAGCAAGTGATGATTGCTTTCATATAGATTCAATGGATGCCTTAATATCCCAAGTTGTTGCGAGTCCTTAGAAGATATAACTTAGCTATTGGGAGGTCTCTTTCTGATTTGAAAGCAATAAGTCCAACTATGTGCATGCATCAAATATTAATGGAAGATAACTGCAAAACATAGGTTGAAGCACAAAGAAGATTGAATCCAACCATGAAGTAAGTAGTTTGCGAGGAGGTACTTAAATGGCTAGATGTGGGGGTGATTTATCCTATCTCGGATAGTTCATGGGTTAGCCTGGTGCAAGTGATCCAAAAGAAGGGTGAAATGATAGTACTAAAGAATGATAATAATGAGTTGATTTAAATTAGAATTTTCACAGGATGGAGAATATGCATTGATTACAGGAAGTTGAATGCAGTCACAATAAAGACCACTTCGCCTTGCCATTCATTAACCAAATATTGGATCGGCTTGCTGATTTTGATTACTACTACTTAGATGGCTATTTAGGTTATAATCAAATTGTCATTGCTCTAGAAGATCAAGAAAAGACCATATTCACATGCTCATATGGTACGTTTTCTTTCCGATGAATGCCTTTTGGTCTCTATAATGCACCAACTACTTTTCAGAGATGTATGATAACAATTTTTTTGGACATGGTGGAGAAGATCATTGAAGTTTTTATGGATCATTTTTCTATTTTTGGTAGATCTTTTGATTATTGCCTTGAAAACTTGGAATTGGTTTTGGAAAGATGTGAATAAACAAATCTTATGCTGAATTGAGAAAAGTGTCAATTCATTATGAAAGAAGGTACTGTTTTGGTCCATCGAATCTCATGCAAGGGAATCAAGGTTGATCAAGCCAAGGTAGAGACAATAGAAAAACTCCCTCCATTGAATTCTATCAAAGGAATTTGGAGTTTTCTTGGGCATGTAGGATTTTTAATAAGGTTCATCAAGGATTTTTCTAAAATTTGTGTACCCCTCTCAAATCTATTTATGCAAGGTATTTATGGGAAGGCATGCCATCTTCCAGTTGAGTTAGAGCATCAAGCATATTGGGCCATGAAGCAATTGAACATGAGCATGCACCAGTCGATGAGAAGCATATTCTACAAACCAATGAGATGGGTAGGTTCATAATGAAGCATATGAGAATGCTAAGATTTATAAGGAGTGGACCAAAGCATGGCATGACAAGTATATTTAGAGGAAAGAGTTTTTGCTAAGTCAGAAAGTGTTGCTTTACAATTCCAAGCTTCAGCTATTTCTTGAACAACTGAGATTAAAATGGTCAGGCCCATATGGTGCTGTGGAACTTCATCATGAAGAAAAAGGGACTTTCAAAGTCAATGGACAATGTTTGAAGCCATATTATGATGGCATTGTTGACCATCTCAAGACAATTCTCAATCTTAAGTTTCCTAAATGAGAAAGAGTTTGACTGACAACTATAAATTAAGCACTCCTTGGGGGGCAACCCAAGGTTTTTAGCTCTCATTTCTTTTGTTTCTTTTCATTATCTTAGTTATTGATTGCATCTTTAGTTGATTTATACTAGTTTGCATTCATTCTAGCTTGTTAATTCCAAGTTTTAATTGTACATTAGTTAGTTAGTTTTTCTCATAATATGATGTGTTAATTTTGTTGGTCCTTTACGGTAGCTCAAGAAAGGGGGGGGGGGGAGAATTTGGCCAAATTAAAACAACGGTGTATAAATAAAATGAAGAGAAGCACACATCATACTTAAACACTAGTTTTTATAGTTGTTCGGCCTAACCTAGGTACCTACTCTACTTTTCTGAGTTAGTCTTTCTTACTGCACTTAGGTTCCACTAACACTTTGATCAACGCACTAATAAAAAATACGCATGTATGTTTTCTAAGCTTACCAACCAACTCTTATAAACCTAGTAAGTCTTTCCTACTTACTGTAATAGACGCAATCACACTACAAGCCTCTTGCTTGCAGAAGTGTAAAATAGTAAAAAATTTGTACAAAAAAATTATCTCTTACTTAGGAATATTTTCTATGCAAGTAAATGATTAAATAATAAATGATTCAATGATATAAGTAGTAAGTTCAAACTCCTTGATGTTTAATGTAGATTTGGCTTTGAATACATTGTTAAGTGTTCAGCACAGTTGGAGTTAAGACTTTTGAAGAAAAACTTGAATGCTTTGTAAATGCTTGTTTTTAATTCACTCAACTAACTCTTCTAGTAATTTGAATCCTCTTTATATACTCTTGGAAGAGCTTTTAGCCATTAATGATTACTTCTAGTAATTTTTTGACCATTTTCGAATATGTTTTTTATACTCAATGTAATTTTTCTTATAAATGTGCTTCAAAACTTCTGAAGTTAAACTTCAGATCTTTTGAAGGTTGGGTGCCTTGCTAGTTACTATTGACGTATTAAATTTCAGAACTTCTAAAGCTCTTTTTTAGACCTTTTGAACTCTGGCTTGGTTTAAACTTTGTTCCAGCAATGTATTTCAGATCTTCTAAAGTTAGTCTCTCAAGTTCATAAGTTCCTTTTGGCAATTGACTTTTCAATGGCTACATTTTCTCCTCGGAACCTTGTGTTGATCATCTGAAAGCATCCTCTGAAAAGGCTTCCTTGATTTTAAATAAACTTTGATTGTTCCTTCTAACCTCTAAAGCATGGAAATCTTCCTCTGAAGTTGTTCTAAAGCTTTCAAGCGTAGCTTTTAGACCTTTTGATGGCATCAACATTGTTTAAACTTAACTTCTGAGATCCTTAGACTTGAAGCCCACCTTTGAAGCTCATGTCCACCATCTAAAGCATCTTCTAAATTTACTCTGAAGCTTTCAGACTTAGCTTTTGTGGCTTCATACTTGACTTTCAGATCTTCAGAGAGCCTCTTCATATTTTGAACTCGTTCCTTTTGATTTCGGAAGTACTTCAATGCATTTGAAATCCTTTTCTTGATTGAGAATTGTCTTTCTTAGAGAATTTACTAGCTATTCTTCCACTAAAATCTTGAGTGCGGTGGATTTCAACTTGATGTGATCTTGTACATGTTGTCCATCACTCTAAAGTTACTTCCTAGGTGTAATTTACTTGAATTATTCATTTATTTCTACATCACTTAGGAATGTAACTTGTTAGTACCTTAACTTTTCACTCACATGTTTGCTCATTATCAAAACTTAGCTGCTTAATCATGTTCATAATTAAAATCAAGATAATAAAGAGGGTTAGGTTCAATATTCTCCCCCTTTTTGATGATGACAAAACATTTGATGGCATACCTTTCAAAAATACAATTTCGGAACTAAAGAAAAAGTGCCTCTGAAACTAATAGCTTCCCATGAATGGGTGCTAATAACTCCCCTTGATTAAGTGCATCTATTTAATACTAAGTGAGTGAAATCCTGATATGCACTAGTTTAATTCTAAGTTCATGTGATTGTTATTTTTCTTTTTATCATTATTTTTCCCTTACTTCTCATTTCTCTTATTTCTTTTATCTCTCATTTTTCTTATCTCTCCCACTATTTACATTACTTCTCTTATCTCTCTCCTTTTTTGTCATAATCAAAAAAAGAACAAGGGAAAAGAAAAGAAAACCATATGCGAAGAATGGTATTTCATTGACTGTATGAAAGTTACAAAGAACTATATAATACAATTAATGATACATGTACGATCAAAAAATACAAGTATTAGTCAAACATACAATAGAAGATACAACAAAAATTTACAAGTATCAGTAGCTCATTAATGTTTGGTTTTAGTCCTTTTGTGTAGGTAAGTGGGAAAATTGTGGGGTTAGATGTTAGTTGAGGGGAAAGTTAAGAGGTAGGTTAGGATCTAGTTTTGGGAGTCCTAGTGTAATGCTTGAGGCATTTAAATAAGGAAAATGTGTTGTGTAGTGTTGCTAAGGCCACGATGAATGTACTAATTTGAAACTTTGAAGTCATTGTTTAAGTGCAAATGTGAATGTAACACCCCACACACCCACCCTATGCATGATGATAATCTGGTAGATTGTTCTCAATAGGGGCCTATGTGGGATGTTACCATTTCTCTTTTCTTAAGGGAAGTCTTCCCATAACCCCATAATTTTCCTATTTTTAAGGAAATTTCCTGCCATAAATTTGATAAAGTTTTCCTTAAATTATATGAATTTAAACCTAATTTAAATTAATCAAATCCATTTCTAATATCTATATTCATAATTTTTAATTAAGAATAAAACTAAAATTTTAGTAATTATGAATCAAACCATAAATGAATCAGCTAGCCCAACTTACCGATAGCCCAAAACCTACGTCTTCCCATGATGGCAATATCCTGACTTAACCATTTAAAAGTCATAATGTCATTTTCTACTAATATAACATGCCATTCTTTTTCACAAACAAAAATACATTTCAAATTAAATTATTACAATTATGTATTAATACAATTTCCAAAATTTTATCAAATATAATAAAAATCACAAACTCTATTAACATCTTCCATAGCTCCCTTGCTTGACCTATCCACTAAAAATTTAAATAAGAAGGTGTGAGTCTTGGCAACTCAATAAGTGTGCAACAATATAAAATAATAATCAATACTTATGAATATGAGATTATCACAATCATAATATTTACAATCATACCCAACATTCAAATCGAATACATAATTCTTTTCATTCCATTTAAAAAATTCTCAACACCTTAATTATATGATATTAATCACCATAGTATGATATACACGTTCATTTGTAAATCAAATTAGGGGATATTCTCTATTCCCCTCAAATCAGGCATTCACATGAACCCTAATGAAATATACTATCCATCATAACCATGGGTTATTCTTTATCCCCAACAAATAGGCATCCGTACACAAGAGTAAGTATCATAAGATTCTTATTCAATTCATATCATAATTCTCATCGTCAACCAAATACAAATAACTTCAGTTCAAATGATATTCAATATCCCTAATCTTTAAGCCTTCATAAAATCAATATAAACATTAGTCATAAACTATCATGGAATCCAAGCATATGTATTCATAATGAATGGGATATCCACTATTCCCAAGCATAATATACAAGCCCAGATGCAAACAAATGAGCAAATTCCCGAGCATTCAAGCAAAAGGGGGCCTACTTACCTCATGAGTGTTCAAGTTCTTTTAACTCCTCAAGTTCCATGACTTCCCATTCCTTTCAAGGCTCTAGTAATCCATGCAATCTAGGCATGGCTTCCTCCCATGGCCAAGGATCCAACCTCCATGATCCAAGTAGTTCCCTCCATTTGAAAGAAGTTAGATTTTCTTCCAACATTCACTGTTGGAATGACTAATGCTTGGGTCTAAACACAAGATCAAGGGATTCATCACTCAAGTAAGGTATTTTCCAAACTAAATTGGCAAAGAATCAAGCATAAGGGGCTACGACAAAAGGAGAAGAAAGAATGGAATGGATCAGGGAAACAGAATGGGGAAAAATTAGGCTGAAAAATCAATTTTCGAGCTTATATCATCGATCAGTGCTGTGGCACTAGCTCCGCTATTCACACCATAGAACCAGCCTCACTGGTCGCACTGCCTTGATTTTGTTGACTATCGGCGCCACAGGGTCCATTATGGCGCCTCTGGCACCAGTTTTACTAGCCTTCCTGCTGCTCCCCTATTTTGTGAATTTTTCTCTACTTTTTCATATACTTTTAATCTTAACATTTGTCACATAATATTTACATCAAATATATAAAAATTATGCCCCAAATAATTGACATCGAATCATTTTCATTGTTTTATTAATAAAGTAAAATTTTGCTTCACATCTCAATCCATCATTAAAATCATGATTTAAATTTTTCCTTAGCTCAATTCCATTCTTTTATTAAGTTACATTAGAAAAAAACTTTCATGTACTCAAGTATTCAAGTACCAATTTATCAAAATTAACACCCAAGTGTTACAGACGTCCCTCTTTACAAAAAGTTTCATCCTCAAAACTTTCAATATTGTATAATTTTCATTATTATCTTAAATTGCAATTTAGTTCATAATTTATATCACTATCACCACTTAGTGTGATCCAATTACACATTAAGCATATCTAAAACAAATTAATTGTCACTAAGTTTCAATAATATTACACGAAAGCCAAAACATTTAATTACTCCATCATTTTTATGACAACTTACTAAAATAATAAAAAATCCAATTACTATAAACATTCATGATTTCATAATCACTCAAGGTATAGAAATCCTTTTAGTCATACTCATTCTTAAACCCTTTTCATAATGTATAGCTAATCCTACACAAACAATCACAAAAATAATTTCTTATTCATGTCATAAGCAATTCATCTATATGTTATTTCCTAATTTAATCAAAACATTTCAGCTTAACCATAATAAAATCCTTTGTTACTCAATACACAAGAACATACCAATTCATTTCCCAATGCCGAGCATTGTATCTTTTGCCATAACTAATCATATCTACAAAATCCATCAAATGATACTCAATGATCAACATTTACAATTTACTATGCATTCAATTCTACTTTACATACATAAACCAATCAAACACATTTGATGAAGCTGTTTAACAAGAATATATCTGGCAATTACATAACAATCAATAAAATTAATTAAAGAAACAACTTTGACTTTCATAGTCATATTCAAATGGAATTACTATCATAATCTAATATAAACAATAGTACAAATAATAACAAAACTTTCTAAGAGTAGTCAAGTACAATTGACACTACTCATCTGTGGATCCTTAACATTTCTATCTCAGCATGCATATCAACTTTTCAATCCTCCATTGCCTACTATCAACCAATACCATGCTTAGGAGGCTACGAACCAAGTGGACTTAGCCACGAACCAAGTGGACATGGACACAAGCAAAGTGGACATAGCCACAAACAAATAGCATCAGCCATCATCAAAGTGGACTCAGCCACTAACCAAAGGGACTCAACTATCTTACAACTTTGATGTGTTCCAGTCCATCCCTGCAATTCGGTTATAAATGTTGTGGAATCCATGATCACATGATATTTGATGTCATTACAACCCAAACATCATAAGTTCTCCATCCACACCTATGAAATAAGCAAAGGAGTCTCACACAATAGGCTGATTAGGCCTCTTCACCTTTATAGGTGGCATCATCAAGCAAATCCTTGTCATGGGTGGAATCTCAAATATCAAAAGTAGCCAACCTAGTAGGCATTGAAACCCAAATTCACACAAATGGTATTCTAGTTAGCATCCAAACCTCAAATACGTATCAATCTTATTCCAAGAGGCATTCAAATACAAGTATGAACCTTAGTCATGCATCTAAGCCTCAATCAAATAATAAAATATCCAAACCTTATTCAAAAAAAAATATCCAAATCTTAACCAAATAACCAAATGTCCAAACTTAATCCAATAGCCAAACCAAATCCTATTCAAATAGCCAAATCGAAACTAAACCAAGTCTCTACAATATCTACATTTCCATGCCATCCTGGTATCATACAAAACTCTCCCTTCCAACCTAAATTCATATGTAATTTCATTATCAACATAACACAAAATCGACATTCTTAAAGTGCCTTATCATCAGGCATTTTCATTCTTTTAAGTTATTATCAATATCAATTTAGCCTTCTTATCAAGGTTTTAATATTTCTAGCACACTATGATGCATATTTGTCTTTCCTTCTATCCCTAGTAACAAAGCCTGCTAGGCGCTTGATAGTTTTCTTTCTGCCCTCTATGGCACCCCACCCTCATTGTTCCACAGGAATCACAGGTTAACCGAATCAGAGACACATCCATGCCATCAAGGCAGTTAGAACGTATTTCAAGTCTTCTAGGTTGTCATGCCATCTCATAAGATGTTCTCATTAGATACAATATCATTAATTCAAACATCGTAATTCTATAACATGCTACACAATAGTGTACGAATGCAACAATTCAGTATAATGCTCATAATACATAAATTAATACAATCTAGG
This sequence comes from Pouteria campechiana, assembly GCA_036873735.1. Classification (NCBI taxonomy): domain Eukaryota; kingdom Viridiplantae; phylum Streptophyta; class Magnoliopsida; order Ericales; family Sapotaceae; genus Pouteria; species Pouteria campechiana. The sequence continues at coordinate 24,146 of JAYJMB010009473.1, forward strand.
CTATTCAACCTCAACATTCAAATTATCATTCAATTTAGAACACTCTTGTGCCACTTATATCCAATCCAGGCCCTCCATGCCACCACGTCAATTAGGCATCTGAATACCAGGTCATCTAGGCTTCTATCCTATATGGGGGGTAAAATTAGACCATCTAGGTCTCCACATCATATCTGGGTTATCCATGCATCGCAGCCAAGCCCCATCCTCTGTGGGTGTCAAGTCTAGGTCATCGCAGACCTCATCGCCATTATAGGCGATAATCAGTCCATCGCAGGCCTCTTCGCCATCACAGGTGGCAACCACATCCGGTCGTCTAGGCCACTATGTCAACTAAGCCATATAGGTCATCATACCTCATATTTGTCACACCCAATCAAAGGAAAATAGGCCGTCCAACCATGCCATGTGATGAGCTCATAATATATCATGTTTTAATGCCTAAATTCACATGTGTTTTGGATCTTCTTTTAATGTAAGTTTAGTGATTTATAAGCACATTCTAGTAAATCTGTACTTAATTTGGTTATTACTTGAAGTGAATTCTATGATGATTTATTATGTCTAATTGAAGATAATTAGGTGCAATAAATGAAAGGAAATATGGAAGACATCAAGGTGGAGAAAGGAGCAAAACAATGGAGTTTGGATAATGAACAAGTAGCTAAAAAATGAAGATTCAAAAGTAGAAAAATAATAAGGTCAGAAATTCTAAAGGTAACTTTAGAAGTATGTCAGATGTTCTGAAGTTAAGTTCAAAAGTATGTCAGAAGTTCTGAAATGGACTTGGGCAGTCAGAAAAATTGAGTGTCATGGCAATAAAATCAGACGTCATGGCATCTGATGTAATGAAACCTGACATTACTTGTAGGCCATTTTGAGTATAGATGAAGACAAATTCAACTCAAGTGATCAACATAGAAGTTTTATCCCTTGAAGTAATCTATCCAAAAAATTAAGAATCATAGGATTTGGAGTTAAAATATGGAAGTTATAGTTAAAATATTAGAACTATCTCAAACTTTAATCCCACAGATAAAAATTTCTGATGTGCAGAACATGGTATCACTTGTAGTCCAATTTTGGCATATTTTGAGAATGATTTGGAAATCATGTTCATCATGAAAGTTTTATATCTCAACATTATATTTTCAATGCATTAAAATTCATATGATTCTAATTTCAAATGAGAAATTTATATCCAAAATAGTGCCTGTGAGAACTTTTGATACGTTAACTCCAGGAGTTATCAAAAGGAGTCACTTCTGAGCTCTGATGACTCATGATAGAGGCTAATTCAGAATAGGTGATCAACATGAAAGATGTATCCCTTGTAATTATCTATCCAATGGGACAAGAATTATATAATTCGGAGTTTAGATTAAATTTTATGATCAAAATACTAAAACAACTCTAGATTATCAAAAATTTTAAAGAACTTTTGAAGCTCAAAATGTGAATGTTAGAAATTTTTAAGGGGTTCTGAAGAACTTTTGAAGAAATTAAAAGCATGTTAGAAGTTTTGATTAACTTTTGATGAGGATGAATGGTCAAAACTTAGAATTTTTGGAGGAGTTTAACTATCAAAAGGGTGTTAGAAGTTCTAAAGAGCTTGTGACATGCTTAAAATTAACATTCTCAGAAGTGCATCAGAATTATATCAGAAGCCCAAACAGAAGTATAACTAAAGCTTTTAGAAGTGCTAAGAAGTGATCAAAAGTATATTAGAAGTACAATAGAGGTAACTTAGAGATAATTCTGAGGTTTCCAAAAGAATTGTAAATGAGTTTTGAGGTGCACAGAAATACAACAACTGTTTATGAAGAGGTTTTGAGTAGCTTCTGACGATCTTAGAAGGGTGACATGAGATGTTTCTTTGGCCAATAGAAGTTGACAAAAATTCTCAGAAGTGCAACTTAAGTGGTATCTAATAATATCAGAAGTGTAAACAAAATTTCTGAAGGGTTCAATATTTGCTCAGAAGTGTGATAGAACTTCTGACAAAGTGAAGTATTAACCTCAGAAGTACTATAGTTTGACAGAAGTTTCCAATGCCCGATCTTCATAAGTTCTGAAGCTTTACTAGAACTTTTGAGCAGTGAAATTTCAAACTTTAGAATTTTTAAAGTAGATTAATGAGGAAGAAAACTTCTAAATCTCAAAAAGATTTTTCAGTAGCAATTTTTAGAAGTAAAGTTGAAGATTTTAGAGTGTTTAAGAAGAATTAAAATTGTAAGTAAATGATTTGAAGTGAGGTACTTGTTAATTTTAGAAGTTACAGTTTATTTGCATAAGTTTATATTTTGATTTTAGAAGTTGCAATTTATTTGCACAAGTTGATGTTATTCCTGGAAGCTAATTTTAGGCCTTTGTATTACAAATCGATAAAAGTGCAGCAAATTAGTTATTTTTAGAACTTCTTTTTTATGCACTATAATGCATTGGAAGTTATATTTTTGTATGAAATATGAGTTATTATTGGAAAATGATCTTCATGCATACTATTAAATTCTATTATAATCCTGCTACTTGGGTTATCTAAAATGAGGGACAAAGTTGAAAGCAAAGTTAGATGAGAAGAAGAGCTTAGAGCAAGAAGATCTTTGGAGAAAGTTGCTACAACTTTCATATTCTATTTTTGTTTTCTTTATAGTTCTCTATTATTTTTGGAATTAACATTCAAACTGGATTATAATGATGTTTATCAATTACTCAGTTGGTTTTAATTCAAATATGATGTTCTAAATTTCTTTTATCTAGGGTTAAATGGATACTAGTAATGAAACTTGTGTTGATGTTTGATTTTTGAGTAAAATTATCTTCTTCCTCATTGTTTCTTCTTTTCTAAGCTTAACACATGTATGTGCTTAGCTATCATATGCATGAACTGAGATTCTTATTTCATACTTGAGAGAGGTGAATTAGGAATAGACTCTTGAATTGAAGAACATATGATACAATAAAGTCTAGAGATAGCCATTGTATATGTGCAATCCGTGTGAGTATGACCTTGCGAGCGCATATATTACACTTGGATGCTTTACCTAAATGAGTTTATTGATTTGGATTTGTATGGAGATGTAGTAAATCACTTTAATAGGCACACTCATCATAACACTTGAGAAAGGGTGGTAGATACTTTAGTGTATCTAATTGACAATGAGAGGAATTATAATTTATTCAATGCAATTCATCAATATAAGTGGATTTGCTAGGTGAAGTTGAATCCTTAGATATTTCATCCATTGATCTTTCTTGTTTATTTCTTGCAATTTGTCAACCTCATTATTTTGTTTAGATTTAGTTTTTATAACAATTGCTACAATTCACTTAATCAAATAATACTAATTTGATACAAGTTTGGTACTTAGCATATAATAACATACTTCCTGGGAACAATACTTAACTCACCTATTCTATATTACTTGTGGTCGTGTATACTTGCATGAGAAATAACATACTTCCTCATGGGAACAATACTTAACTCACCTATTCTATATTACTTGTGGTCGTGTATACTTGCATGAGAACCAACACCATGTAGGCATCCTTAGTCCATCTAAATATCCCACATCTCACATAACACTAAGACATACACATAATTCAATCATACCCATCATGATGCATGATGGATTACAAAACAATACCATATCAATAATCTCAATGCCAACAACTACCATAGGCAAAATTTCTTTAATCAATCATATGGGGGAAATACATAAATTTATAAATTTATAAATCACATTATCAATAAAACAATTCAATTCAACTATAGTGAAATCCATTTTCAATCAACACAATCATGGCACATATTGCAATTCATTCAAATCAACACGCTCACAAGCAAGGTTATTCCATGATACATGGATGCGTCATCCATGGTGAGAAGCAAAACATTGTCATATCAACAACATTGTAATCAAACAAGTAGTCACTTACGAATTATTCAATTCAATACATAAACATACACAATGTCATCTTGACATCGCAATCAATCATATCAATTGCCATCCTAAGATTACCATCAATCACAATTATCAAATTCATCAAGCATCACACACAAGACACACACCATGTCCAGTTACATCTATCATCTAATCAATTAGGGCTCACATGATCAATTATCTCACACGATCATATTATTTTAAGGAATCTCATGATTCCATCACAATTCACACAAATCAATTAAACAATTATGCAACATCTATTCATGAGACTTCACAGTTTCATAATTTCAATTTCACACACTGAAAAAAAATAGTCAATTATTCAAATACGGTGCACATATGAGCATTACCATGCTTCACTAGGCTACTCTAATCATAACTAATATATGTCACCACCTATTTACATAATTAGGTCATCTTTGTGCTATCACAACACCATTATTTTTGTTTTATATGGATATCATCCATCCAAAATCACATTAGTTCACAACTACTATTTACATCAATTATACCATATCATACCACTTCACACTTATCATCATTTATATGCCCTTGGTTCATTCCTCATACCTTCCTATTTACTCTTAAGTTCATATTCTTCCATGTTTTGGCATGTCTTTTCCTATCTCCTTTCACTAACCATTGTCATCATGATTTCATCTTAGTGCTATTACATAAATTAGCAGGACTTATCACACAGATAAGTCATAGGCTCTGATACCATTTGTAATGCCCTACAACCTCACCTTATGCATTTTGGATATCCTGTAGATGGTTCTCAATTGGGACCTATGCGGGATGCTACTGTTCCCCTTCTTCTCAATAATTTTCCTATTCTTTGCCAAAAATTTGGCAAAGTTTGCCCTAAAATATAAACATTTATAACTATATACATGTGTAGAATCAATTAAGATTTAGAATATTAAAAATTATAAGATAATATTTCAATCTACAACACTCACCCATACCCACAACTCCGCCCAAGAGTGGAACTGTATCATGATGGCAATATACTTACTCGGAATCATAATAATAATTAAATTACTATGACATGCTATTAGACCACAATACACATTAATTATAATTAATACAATTATAAAAATTTCCATTTTACAAATACACAATGGGATTCCAATCCCTACTTTCTACCATAGCATCAAATGTCTTCTACTTTTACTCGCTAATCCCAATCCACAATTGAGATTCTTTACTTGTCCTATCAGCTAAGACATATGCATAAGAAGGTGTGAGTTTGAGCAACTCAGTAAGTAGGCATAGTTAGTAAACAATAATTAATCCAAAAATCACATGTTCTCAACTAGAACATGAATACAAACTATCATAGCATAAATTAATATATATATGAGGCTCAAGTCCTCCTCAATTCAATACAATGCTCTATGCCCTTTTGGCGTACACAATCATAGTATAATACTTAATGCCCTTTAGGTGTATACCATCATAACCATGAGCATGCCCTCCAGGCACCTCACATCACCTCACTTCTATTATAACACTAGGTCCAAAACAACCTATGGAATGATTCACATTCCATCCATATAAACATTCATTCACTTATCATAACAAGGTCCCCATTGATTCACCATTCATATATGCATTCACACTTGTACAATAAGTAGAATGAATAGGGGATAACCATTGTCCCCAATAATTACATCATATCATGTACATCAACTGATGCAACATAAGAGAATTTCTACTATTCCCATCCAACCAAGCATTCACTACTATCATATTTATCAATTCATGCACAGTGTTAGGATAGTCCTTATCCCTTTTATTTAGACATCCATACTCAAGAATAAAACTACTATTCATAAAACATGAGATACTTTCTATCCCCAACCATCACCCATTCATATCATTAACATCTTTTGATCATTATAATCCAAGGGATACCACTATCCCTACTATTCATAAACCATCAACCTTTAGAAATATGGGATATTCCAAATCCCCCCCCCCCAAACAATACATATGTGCCTGGAAATAAACAATGGGATATTCTATATCCTCATCCATGCATTCAATAGCCAAGTCTAGTTACATTATTGATGAAATCTTTCCCAATCTCTTGAGTTCAATAACTCCATAGATTTCACAGTTTCCATTTGCTCGATGGTCCTACAATTACACAATTCTATAAATTCAATTTATATGTGTTTTACCAAAGGTTAGGCAAAAACCCAAGAGGGGAGGGGTGAATTGGGTACTTTAAAAAAATTATTGCTCGACCCATTTAGGATTAATTGTCCCTCTAGCAATCAATTACTAAATCAACAAGTGGAAAAATAAATAAGACATAATGATTTTTATAGTGGTTCGAGTAAACACTCTACTCCACTCTTCCAAGAATACTTTTCTCTTAGTGTCTTGGATTCCACTATTCCTAATAGCATAGATAAAATAATGCTTCCAACACTCTTTTAGATTCCAGCTTTTGGGGCATGAACAGTGCACCCAGCACTCTTCTAGATTCTAGCTCTATAGGGCATATTCATAGTGCTCCCAACACACTTCTAGATTCCATCTCTAGAGGGCGTGAATAAATAACTCTTATCTGCACTCAGACAATCACAGCTCTTTTTGAGTCTAACCTCAACCACTACCTCAAGGAATTTACAAAGAATGAATATCAGAAGTTGAAGCATAGGTGTTTCTTAGGAAGCATAGGGGAAGGTTTCTGAAATTGAATGTAGAAGTAAATGATCTTCCCAAAGGTGGTTGTGAGCCTACAAAGAAAGTTGAGTAAGATTTGAATACAAGGCTCTTGACTCTTAAAGAATAGCAGAAGGTTTGGCTTTGATCAGTAAATGCTCTCAAGAGAATTTGAATGATTTCCTTAATACTTGGTTGCTTCCTCCTGCTCCAACAATGCTTCATTTATAACTACTTAAAATTCTAGTCATTGGTGGTAGATGAGCTCCATTAATGACAGAAGACCATTCTGATTAGCGCATTTGAATTTTTTAACTTCTGCTTAATCTTCGTCTGTTAAAATCCCTACAACACCGACCTTGGAGAAGATGGTTTCTAGTTTCTTAATAAGCTTTGGTTGAGGTATTGCTGCAATAGTTGACTCTTTCACTAATATGGAAAGAGTATTATTAATGTTGAGCAAAGACTAATGATTTGTCCTGACTGTTGCTTGTCTTTTACTTATGATAGACAAAGTATCTATCCATCTGTTCATAAGACAACGTTCCTTCATTTTCTGGTTTGTCTTTTGTAAGTAGTATATGAATCATCCTTTTTAGTGCTTTGTCTTGTGGTTTGTTTGTTGAACTATAGAAGCATGGATGTCTTATTTCTTCAGTGCTTCATCTATGAGTTGTTTGTTATAAGTAACACATGGAGTGTTTGAGCATACATAGATTTCCTGCATTACTTTGTCTGATGGGTGGTCTATTATAAGTTACAAACTAAGCTTTAAGGCGCAGATGAATTTTCTTCACGGATACATTTGTTGGGTTGTCTGTTGAGTTTAGCTTTGAACAGACAAAATTCCATTGCTCCACTAGATGAACTTTTCGCTCTGCTATTTGATCCCCACTTCTCCTCTTTGTCTATCAACAACAGATGATCATTGGCTCACTTATGATAGAAGAAGTCTATTGTAAGCATAATGTTTTGCATCTGTCAGATATAATCTTCTATTTTGATAGACGAATGGAAATAACTGAATCCTTTATGCTTTGTCTATTATGACACTTCATCTTTTGCTTCTTTACTTGCTCAAGTCTTGACGCCATGGAATATGTCTTCTGTGCTTATTTTTCTCAAGGCCTATAACTTGATTCTACATACTGAAATCTTGGCAACAACCATTAGTACATAATCTTTAATCAAGTTTTGTTTGCCATCAAAATCATGCATCTATATCAATATTCTCCCCCTTTTTTATGATGACAAAACTTGATTAAAAATTATCTCGTAAAAGATAATCTCCCCCTGAATGTAAGCAGTCTAAAAATTGTTGCTAGTTTAATTATTCCTCAAGTTGCCATCTTCTGATGTTTCCCTTATCTTGTTTTATATATATTATCCCCTTGATTAATTAGTAAATATTCACCCCTGATTAGTTAAAGATTATGCATGTTTATATTTCCTTTTTAAGATAATTTGTATAGTCTTTCTCCCCCTTTTTGTTAGAAGTAAAAAGAAATATCCACTCCTAGTGAGTATAGGCTAAACATGAAAAGATATACAAATAAAGATGTTATTTTATTTCATTTCAATACAAGCAATGATACAAAGTAGGTCGGCCTTGATACAAACATTCTAAGTTTAGGGAGATAGAGCAAGAGATTGTTGTGGACCCGAAGAGTGTGTCCATAAGGTGAGGGTATGTGCATCCAAAACTTGGAGAGGTTTCTTCAAGTATGAGAAACCAAAGTTTTGGATGGTGGATGGAAAGATGAGGGGTCGGAGATGGATGTGATATACTTGATTGTTACGTTCCCCTCCTCTTCAAATGCCCAAGATGATGGTAATAAAAGAAACAGGGCTATCTTATAGTGATGAGATTGAAGATGAAAGTTTGCGAAGCCAAAGTTTGAAGAGAAATGCTTTTGTAATAAACAGAAGCATTATTATCCCCCCAGGAAGCAACTGAAGAAACAGAGGTTGATTCTTCACTCCCCACCACACGCTTGACTTCTCACTATGATTGCTTTTGAAGTGTTCTTCTTTGAAGAGTTTCATCTTTGTGGTGCAAAGAAGGATTGAAATTTAGGGGTTAAAATAGATTGAATGTGGGGGCTGCACGAGGTAGTTGATATGATCTTTTTGGAAAGATAGAATAACTCATGCTAAAAATATAGTTGGATGTGATAATGATAGCTGTAAGTTAATTCTAGCAAAAAAATGAGGTGTACTCAACCTCGGAAATCAAAATCCAAACAAAGTGCGAATAGAGCACTGTATACAGATAAATTTGTCTGAGATGAAGTTTAGTCTCAAGAAAGCATATTCAACATTGCAATTTCAAACAAAGAAACATTAGAGATTTCATTTTCAGATCATAACATTTATCATGCCTGATTCTTCTCTAATGTTGCAGAAGGTGTCTAATGGCAGTGGCTTAGTAAAAATATTAGCAAGTTGAGAATTTTTGGGCACATATTCTAGACACAGATCATGCTTTACTACATGATCTCTAATAAGTGGTGCCTAATTTCTATGTGCTTAGTTCTCGAATATAAATAAGGTTCTTTGTCAAGCATATGACACTAATATTATCACATTTAATTGGTACGTCTCTATAGCTTAATCCATAGTTGAGAAGCTATGGTTTTATCAACAACAATTGAGTGAAACAACTTCTGGCTACTATATATTATGCTTTTGCTATAAAGAGAGCAACACTAGTTTATTTTCTAGAGAATCATGATACTAGACTATTTCCTAGAAATTGACAGGTTTCACTAGTACTTCTTCTATCAACTTTGTATCCTCCAAAGTTAACATCTGAATATCCAATGAGTTCAAAACCAGTTCCCTTGGGATAATAGAGTCCTAGATTTGGTGTGTCAACCAGATACTTAATAATTTATTTCACTACAGTAAGATGAGATTCCCTAAGACTAGACTGAAATCTAGTACATAAGCATACACTAAAGAGAATATCTGGTATAGATGTTATAAGGTAAAGAAAAGATCCAATCATACTTTTATATTGCTTTTGATCTATAACTTTACCTTTTTCATCTTTGTCTAGCCTTGTTGAAGTGCTTATTGGAGTGCTTGCTACCTTAATATCTTCCATTTTGAGCTTCTTTAGCATTTCTTTAGTATATTTGGATTGGAAAATGCAGTTTCCATCATCTTTTTGCTTGATTTACAATCTAAGCAAGTAATTCAATTCTCCCATCATACTCATTTGAAATTCAGCTTGCATGATCTTTGAGACATCTTGATAGAGTTTTTCATTAGTATCTCCAAATATAATGTGATCCACATAAATTTAAACTATTAAGATATCTTTATTAATATTTTTAATAAGCAAGGTAGTGTCAACGTTTCCTCTCTTAAATTTATATCATTTAAGAATTTGTTCAACCTTTCATACCAAGCTCTTGGAGCTTGTCTCAAACAAGATTAGGTTATCATCATTTTCAAAACTGGGAGGTTGTTTTACATACACATCTTCACTTAAATATCCATTTAGAAATGCACTCTTTACATCCATCTAAAATAACTTAGAGTTCTTATAGGATGCAAAAGAGAGTAGCATTCTAATGGCTTCTAATCTAGCTACAGGGGCATATGATTCTTCAAAGTCAATTCCTTCTTCTTAAGAGTACCCCTTAGTAACTAATCATGTCTTATTTCTTACAACTAACCCATTCTCATCTAGTTTGTTTCTGAATACCCATTTAGTTCCAATTACATCAACATTTTCTGGTTTTGGAACTAATTTCCATACTTTGTTCCTCTCAAACCGGTTAAGCTCTTCTTGCATTGCTATAATCCAATTTTTATCATTTAAAGCACGATCAATGCTAGTTGGTTCAATTGTAGAGATGAAAGCATAATGACCACAAACATTTTGTATAGACCTTCTTGTTTTGACACCATCATGGACATTACCTATGATTTATTTTCTAGGATGAGCACTAATAAATCTTAAATCAATAAGAGATTGATAGGGAACATTACCTATTCTTACCTCTTTTTCCTTTTCTGAACTTTGTATGTCTTCACAGTTTATGCCATTCTCTTAATCCTTCAATTTGAGCTTCTTCATATTTATTGCAGATTCATCTACATCACTATCACACTCCTTTCTTGGGGTTACATTTGCTTTATCAAATTTAATATGTATAGATTCTTCTACAACCTGTGTTTTCTTAAGGTAAACTCTAAATGCTCTATTGTTGGAAGAGTAACCAAGAAAGATAGCTTCATCGCTTTTTGGATCAAACTTTCTAAGGTTATCTTTTCCATTGTTTAGCTCATAGCATGAGCATCCAAAGAAAAGAAAATATGAGATGTTTGGTTTCCTTCCTTTCCAAAGCTCGTATGGGGTTTTCTTTAAGATTGCTCTTATGGTAACCCTATTCAGCACATGGCAAGCTGCACTAACTGCATCTCCTTACAATCTTTTGGATAATTTACTTTCATTCAATATGATTCTTGCCATTTTCTAAATTGTCCGATTCTTTCTTTCCACAACTCCATTTTATTGAGGAGTTCTGGGGGATGAGAAACTACGGTGAATTTCTTTTTTATCACAAAAATTAGTGAATTTTATGTTCTCGAATTCACACAATGATCACTACGGCTGGATACAATTGACATTTATTTCTCATTTTGAGCTAGCTTTGAAAATGTGAATCACGCTTGTAAATCTAGAATGGTCATCCACTAACACATATACATATCCTTTTCCTCTGAGGGTCATAATGTCTAATGGTCCAAATAGATCCATGTGTAATAGTTCTAGGGGTCTAGATGTAGATACTTCATTTTTACGATGGAAGGATATTTTAGTCTATTTTGATAATTGATAGGATTTGCATATTTGATTTTTGTCATAGTTTAATTTTGGTAGACCAATCACAAGATCCTTTTTTCACAAAGATCCGATATTTACATATTGATATGTCCCATCCTTTTGTGCCATACCTATGGATCATCTTTGAATGCAATTAGGCATTTTCTAACAATGTCATCTAGCTGTACTAGATAAATATTTCCATGCCTTTTTTCGCTAAATAGTAGATCATTGTCTATACTGAATACATTAGATGAAGATGGTTCAAACACAACTTTGTGACCCTTATTACATAATTGACTGATACTTAGCGAATTATGCTTAAGTCCTTCAACATATAATACATCCTCTATGTAGGCATTGAATAAGCCATAAATTTTACCTATTCCTTTGATAAGGCCTTTGTCATTGTTGGCGAATGTTACTATTCCTCCATTCATTAGTTTTAATTCTTTGAACAACTTCTTGTTTCTAGTTATATGTCTCAAGCAGCCACTATCCATGAACCATGCATTACCAACGTAGCTTTGAGACTTACCTGCATTCAAAACTAATTTTCTTCTTACCTTTTTGGTATCCAAGTATTGGGTCCAATGGTGTTAGTGGAATTGTGTGTGGTAGAAGTTTGTACATATTCCTTGCATTTCCATCTAATCTTTGCACCTTTTGCTTGCATCTTTTTGGCATAGCAATCATATAATTTATGTCCAATTTTGTTATAGAAATAACAAGTATTTGGAACTTTGCTAGGTGCATTATATTCCCCTATTTCTTTATCCGTGGATAACCCATGAACCTTCTAATGTTTAGGCAGTTTTCCCTTTATTCTATGAGGTTTACTCCCTTGGACCATCCAACAAATTTTTGTAAGTTTTCATCATCTGACTGTTCATAGCCAAGTCCCTTTTTGTTAGTTTGACCGATCATTCTCCTAAACTTGGTCACTGATTCTCTTGGATTAGAGAATTTACTCAACATGTTGGTTAATATTTCTATCTCTTTCTTCAGATCTTCAACCTCATTTTGTAGAGAAAGATTACTTTCTGCCAGAATAGAATTTACTTTGATAGTTGCATCGAAGTGTCTTTTCTTTTGAGTAAGTTTTTGACCAAGTGATTAAAACTCACTAAAGAGAGAGTTGTATGATTGTTGTAACTCATCAAACTTTTTGCATTTGAAATAAGTGCTATTTGAGTTTGAAGAGTCAGAACTATAGGAATAGTAAGAATTTACTTTTATCTCTTGCTCTGTTGTGCACTGCTCCTTGATGGTGGTTTAATCTATCTCCTTGATGGTGGTTTAATCTATTGATTCATTCTCCATCTAGGCCATGCAAGATATTCTTTCAAGGTGTCTAACATCATTGTCACCTTTCTCACTCGAGCTTGTCCCTGATGAGTCTTTATCATTCACTTACATTCCTCTAGCCTAGTTTCTTGATGACTTATTGAATTGTTCCTTTTCTTTTCTATCATCTTTCTCATTCATATTTACTTTTTCTTTATTGGGACACTCAAGAGACATGTGTCTGATCTGTCCACATCTATAGCATATAGGGAGATCTTTCTTTCAGCCATTTTCTTCTGTTGTCTAGGCTGTCTCCTTGAGGTGCTGCCTCTGTTGCTTCTTGTAAACTTTCTATAGTTTATAACCAACATGGCCATATCATCTTAAGATTATGATATCAAATCACTGCTACTTTGTTTGGTCACTTTCAGAGCAATACTTTTCTTTGGCTTTGTTGGTTCCTCCCTTTACTTTTGATTAACTCGTGTGACATTAGTGAGCTGATAAGATCGTCCACCAAAAGAGTGTTCAGGTCCTTTGCTTACTCTATTACAATAATCTTTTAGTTCCATGAATCTGGTTGCACTCTTAGTATCTTCATCACCTATTTAGAGTTTGTGACTTTTTTTTCCAAACTTTTCAAGGCATTGGTAACCTTAGAAAAATGACCATACATTTTACGTATGCTTTCTCCTTCCTTCATCCTAAAGGTTTCTTGTTCCCCTATCAACATATTTCTTCTAATTCCCTTAACTTGCAAGGATCTTTTATAAATAGACACTAATTTATCCTAGATGACTTTTGCAATAGTGTAAGAGGATACTCTATCAAACTCAAATGAAGATAGTCCACAAAATAAAGAATTTATAGCCTTTGCATTATTTTGGACTAAGATGGCTTCCTCTTTGGTCCATGCATCTACTTCAGTAGTGGAAAGAGTGATTCCAATTTTAATAGCCTTCTAAGAATCCATATCATTGACTATAATAATTTGCTTCATCCTCAACTTCTAGTAAGTGAACTTAGTTCCATCAAATAGGGGTGGCTGGGTAGACGATTGCCCCTTGGTGAATATTTATAATAGGGATGATAGGTTTGCCATTGGATCGCTACAAGTGTTTATGTAGTCTACTCTAATACCACTTGTTGGTCCCGAAGGTTAAGCAAAAATCTAAGAGGGAAGGGGTGAATTGGGTACTTTAAAAAAATTACTGCTCAACCCCTTTAGGATTAATCATCCCTCTAGCAATCAATCACTCAATTAACAAGTGTAAAAAACTAAGACATAATGATTTTTATAGTGGTTTGAGTAAACACTCTACTCCACTCTTCCAAAAACACTTTTCTCTTAATGTCTTAGGTTCCACTATTCCCAATAAAAGAGATACAATAGTGCGCTCCAAGTACTCTTCTATATTTTAGCTCTAGGGGGTGTATTCATAGTGCTCCTAGCACTCTTCTAGATTCCAACTCTTGGGGGCATGAATAAATAGCTCTTGTCTATAATCAGATAGTCGCAGCTTTTCTTGAGTCTAGCCTCAACCACTATCTCAAGGAACTTATAAAGAATAAATATCAGAAGTTGAAGCACAAGTGTTTCTTAGTAAGCACAAGAGAAGGTTTCCGAAAATTGAATGCATACGTAAATGATCTTCCTAAAGGTGGTTATGAGCCTTCAAAGAAAGTTGAGGAAGGTTTGAATACAAGGCTCTTAACTCTTGAAGAATAGGGGAAGGTTTGGCTTTGATTAGTAAATGCTCTCAACAGGATTTGAATGATTTTCTTAATATTTGGTTGCTTTCTCCTACTCCAACAATGCTTCATTTATAACAGCCTTGAATTGTAGTCGTTGGTGGTAGGCGAGCTCCATTAATGATAGAAGAACATTCTAATTAGTGCATTTAAATTTCTAACTTTTGCTTAATCCTCATCTGTTGAAATCCCTACAGTGCCGACCTTAGAGAAGATGATTTCTGGTTTCTTAATAAACTTTGGTCGAGGTATTGCTACAATAGCTGACTCTTTCACTAATATGGAAAGTGTGTTATCAATGTTGAGCAAAGACAAATAATTCATCCTAACTGTTGCTTGTCTTTTAATTATGATAGATGAAGTATCTATCTAGCTATTCATAAGAAAACGTTCCTTCATCTTCTGGTTTGTCTTTCATAATTAGCAGATGAATCATCCTTTCCTGTGTTGGCAGATGGATCACCCTTTCCAGTGCCTTGTATTGTGGTTTGTTTGTTGAATTGTAGAAGCATGGACATCTTGTTTCTTTAGTGCTTTGTCTATTGAGTTGTCTGTTGTAAGTAATGGATGGAGTATTGGAGCGCAGGTGGATTTCCTGCATTACTTCATTTGATAGGTTGTATAATATAAGTGACAAACTAAACTTTAAAGTGCAAATGAATTTTCTTCACAGCTTCATCTGTTGGGTTGTTTGTTGAGTTTAGCTTTAAGCAAACAAAATTTCATTGCTCCGTCAGATGAAATTTTTGCTCTGCTATATGATTCTTAATTCTCCGCTTTGTCTGTTAGTAGCAGACGATCATTGATTCACTTATGATAGATGAAATCTGTTGTATGAATACTACTTTGCATTCGTCAGATATAATCTTCCATTTTGACAAATGAATGAAAATAGCCGAATCCTTTGTGCTTTGTCTATTACGACACTTTGTCTTTTGCTTCTTTACTCGCCGAAGCCTTGACGCCATGGAATGTCTTTTGTGCTCTTTTTTCTCAAGACTTGAAACTTAAATCTGCATACTAAAATCTTGGCAACAATCATTAGTATATAATCTTTAATCAAGTTTTGTTTTTTATCAAAACCATGCATCTATATCAACAATACGTATATTACATATTTCATTAATCACCTAAACATCTCAAAATTTACTTTTATGGGGAATCAGCATCCTTTTTCAATTATAATTTCTATATCTTTGCGTCATAAATCCTTTAGACATAATAATTCAATGTACATATAGTTTTCTACAAGCGCATTTCATCAACAATTATATACTAAGAGGAACTATTCAGTTCCAATAACATACACTCATTATATAACATAATTATCATGTAACTAAACTTAAGAACAAGCCCAGATAAGTTCTAAATTTGACAACTTCATTGCTTACCTGATTCAATCCCAAAATTCTTTTGCAATTTCCACATCAATTAGGAATAACTACTAAAGTTAAGTTTCTTATGTCAAATTATGCCCCAAAATATTATAATTAAGCAATTAATCATTTCCCCCTTGGATTTGACAACAATTCCTATCATCTACCCTAAAGGTTAGTATTCACAAAACCCTAACTTTGTATAATTCATACCTAATTAGGTTCCATAACACAATAATCACTGAATTAAGTGTTTCTCCTCATGAATTTGCCTCAATCTCTCTCATTTACCCCAAAAACCACTATTCATGAAAGTTCCCGAAACCCTAACTAGGCAAAATCATAAATTCGTGTGGGGGAACGTAACTCACCATGATTTACAGGCATGGCTTCCTCCCATGGATGAGAATCCACACTCAATACTCCATGTAGCACACTCCATTTGTAGAACATTAGCTTTGCCTTCTTATTTCACCATTTAAATAGCTATGCCTTGAGTCTAATGATAAGACTGAAAGATTCTCTAGCTAAGTAAGTTGATTTCCTAGCTAAATGAGTGAGAAATCCAGGGTGGAAAGATGGGTTTCAAGGCTAGGGCACAGGGGAAGAAGGGAAAAATGGAAATTGTTTGAAACCGAATGGAATGTGTTTTTAAAACCCATTCACCATCATTCCTCGCTGACCAGCATTGTGGCGCCAACTTTTTGTTAGACACCCATGTACCCTTTTTCATGAACCAATGCCACGACTCTACCGTCTAGCACTATGATGCCATTTTTTGCTTGTCTCCTAGACGTCCCTTTTTATGTTCTAGGTCGCAGTCCCTTTTTACATTCTTGCACTGC
Source organism: Pouteria campechiana (assembly GCA_036873735.1). Taxonomy (NCBI): domain Eukaryota; kingdom Viridiplantae; phylum Streptophyta; class Magnoliopsida; order Ericales; family Sapotaceae; genus Pouteria; species Pouteria campechiana. The sequence goes on from JAYJMB010009473.1 coordinate 40,872, forward strand.
GACCTCCAATTTGGTGCCACGGCGCTAGCCCTATTGCCCCCCCTTGATTTGTGATTTTTCTCCCCTTTTTATGTTGATTTTTTACCCTATTTTCATTCTTTTCTTTCTTTCATTCCTCATATCCTTTTTGACTCTAATATTTCAACATTTTAATGGCATAAAACACATAAAGTCATGCCTCAAGTAATTAGAAATCAACTCATATCAGCAATTGCATATACATTTAATTACTTAATGCATATTCCTTAGCTCAAATGTCACGCCCTGACTTCCGAGCCACACCCTTACTCATTTGCTTTTATTTTCACCTCGCTTCCCCACTTTTAGGGTGGGGGTATTTGGATCCTATTTTTTGAAACCTATACTTTTCCTTATTTTATTCCAAATTTATTAATTTTTAATAGGAATTGTGTCAAAAATTTGACAGAGTCAAACTTGAATTTTCAATATTTAAAACCTAATATACAATCATTCAAGTAAATTTCTAAAATCAAAAATTATAATTTAAATCAACTAAAATTCTAACAAATATAAATCAAACCATAAATCATTGAGATAGCCCAACTTACCCATAGTCAGAATTTGTTTCCTTCCATGATGGCAATAATACAATTCACTTCAATATCATGTACATTTTACATTATTATGACATGCCATTACATTACAATATTCATCATTTACAATTTAATACAATTATACAATTCCATATTATACAAATATACAATGGGATTCCAATCCCAATATTCAATCATACCATCCAAAGGTCTTGAATCTTTCTAATAAGTCCTTTGCCTGACCTGTCAACTAAAAGTTTAAAAAAGAAGGCGTGAGTCCAGGCAACTCAATAAGTAGACAAATGTAATAAACAATAATGAATCCACAATGAGCACATTTCATATCAAATAGATATCCATCATTATAAATAATCACAAACAGACATATGTTCATCAATTAATACTAAATAAAGAAATCCATCTATTTCCAACCAACCAATCTATTTCATATTAAATCAATTTTCAATTTAAACATATAACAAAGGGATATTTTCTATCCCTCACATTAGATATTCAAGCTAAATCAAACATCAATAATTCTAATCTAAGGGACATTCATTATCCCTAACAACTAAGTAAAATCAATCTTAACAAATATGAGATATCTACTATCCCCGATCAACACATGCATGTTTGAATTCATACAAATGGGCTAATCCCCATCTACTTAACAAAAATGTCCAGATTTTGAATAAAGGGATAAACACTATCCCTAGCCATCTAAGGAAACCAAATGCCTACTTACCTCATGCCTTTGAATCCAAACCACACCTCTCTAGCTCTACACCTTTTCATCCTTCTTAGATCATCCTGTACAGGGCAACAGTCCCATTCAAATACAAGACAATTTCACTCAAATATATCAGGCTAAACAATTACTTCTCTTATACATTTCCAATCAATGAGGTTATAAAATCCTCATTCATTGCTAGTTATTTCCTTAAGAGCGTAAGCCATGTAGTCAGATATATAGTCATGAGGCATGCCTTCCTCATTCATTGTAGATTCAATCTCATTTCATCATGGTTCATATCATTTTTCAGCATAATCATCCTAACCTCTCTTATCACAACAAAACCATATAGGTCATTCATATCCATACTATATAAGAATAGTCAAAATCTAACATCCTTAATAAGGGTTCTTAAGGAATCTCACTTCCAATCACATGTAATCATCATACAATATAACTGGTATGTAGTTAACATCAATAAAAATCTAATTAGACATTTAATGCCATCGATTTGTGGCTCACATGGCCCAAACACAAAAACTCTCTTTAATCTCTAACTAGAGCATAGTCAATTATTCGATTTCACTAGTCCAAATCGACCTAAATAAGCCTCAAAACATCATAATCATGTATTTAAACATTTGCCCCATGATAATTTCATAAAATTCCCAAATTTTACCATTCTCAAAACCCTAGGTTAACATGAATCATGGTTACTTTTGCTCAAAAAAGTTTCAAAATGTCCTTAAGCATGAATAATTCATATCCGCCATGGTTTTAACATCTAAATCCATCATTTTCCCCAAAATTTCATGATTTGCAAAACCCTAATTATATAAAAACTCAAATTCGGATGGAGAAAAGTATCTTACTATGGAATCTAAATGGTTTTCAGCTATGGGCAAGAATCCAAGCCCAAAAATTGAAATAGTGCACTCCATTTCCTAAAGAATCAAATCAGCTTCCATCTCCACCGTCCAAATGCCAAAAACCCATCACCATGCACATGCTTGAATGATTATCCCTCCAAATCCTCTGGTTTTAAAGTCTAAATGATATGAACTTGGGTCAAACGGGGCTAGGGCATGAAGTTTGGGGCATGGGAGAAGAAATAAGATGGATAGAAATGAAAACATAATGGGATTCAGCTTTTAAAAACTCAGATTTTCCAATGCTCCGACGCACCACCGAAATGATGTCATGACATTGAAAACCTGTGCCATGGCATCAAGTTGTGGACTGCCAGCAAATTTACCCCATGCTGAAGTGATATCGCGACATCAAATTTGGATGTCATGGCATCTAGTCCAGTGTCGTGGCATCCATCTCGCTGGATGCCCCCAAAAACCACCATTTTGAAGTGATGTCATGACATCAAAATCTAGTGTCGCAACATCTTGTTCCAATGTCATAGCATCAAATTTCGATGTCGCGACATCCTCCTACTGGATGCCCAATTCTCCCTTTTTCTAAAATAATGTCGTGACATCCTTTTCCGATGTTGCAGCATCAACCTATTGTTCCCTAATTTATGAATTTTTTCTCCTCTTTACACCTTGATTTCTCTCATGTATTTAATCCCTCATTAATCATGACATATGAACATAATGAAATCACATTAAAATGAATACTAAGTCCTTAAATAACTTGATCAAATCACATTTTAATCAACCTATTCACATGTATATCCAACTTTTCTCATAAGCTCACTTAATTCATATCAAATTTCAAATAAAATTCATATATCTACCATTCAAATCACCTCAAAAACCCAAATGTAAGTTTTGACTAAAAAATTCCTCATTTTCAACACCCTGGGTGATACAGACATCCCTCACAAAAAGTTTCATCATTGAAACTTTCAATATTGTATAATTTTCATCAATATGTCAAATTGTAATCCAATTCATAACTTATGTTATCATTACCACTTTATTCGAGCCAATCACATGTTAATCATGTCTTAAAACATGTTAATTGGCATTAAATTTTGATACTATTACACAAAGACCAAAAATATCTGACTCTTCAATCCCTTTCAGGGTAACTTACCAAAATAGTCAAAGATCTGATTAATATAAACACACATATCTCAATAATTACTCAAAGTATAGAATTTGATTCCTTTAGCTATGGTCTTTTCTAAACTTCTTTCACAATTGATAGTCAATTATACATAAATAATCATAAAAATAATCTATCACTCATGCCATCTGTCACACATCCATATGCAATTTCATTATTACCACAATCGCAAAATCACATTCTCAAGTCAGCTTTAGGCCCATATTCTCAGGACTCCAAAATCAACTAATATCGGGAAAATCTATAACAATTTCCATGTTAACATTGTTTAATCATAACAATTTAGTTTAACCATAATCAAATCCCCTATCAATTATTATACATGAATGATTTCATTTAGAGTTCTTAATCATTACATATATGTAGTTTCAATAAATTCAAGGTACAACAATTACATGACATATCATACAATCACGCATATATTAATACTAACACTAATGTAATAGTGTCAACGAATAACAATACTTTCTTGCAAATCAAACTATCTAAGTTCATTTCATACTAACATTCTCATATATTTCATCATCCATCCATCATTAAATCGATCTCATGTATACAAATGGAACTATTATCATGTGACCAATACAAATCAATGTATCTATACTTTCATTCACCTGCTATCAACCAATACCATGACTAAGAGGCTACGAACCAAGTGGACATGGCCACAAACAAAGTGGACACAGTCACAACCAAATGGCATTAGCCATCATCAAAGTAGACTCAGCCACTAACCAAAGGGACTCAACTATCTTACAATTGCGGTGTGTACTAGTCCATCCTTGCAATTTGGCTACAAATGTTGTGGAATCCATGATTACATGGCATTCCGCCATCAATGTAACCCATATATCACACGTTCTCCATCCACACCTACAAAATAAGTAAAGGAGTCCTACACAATAGGCTGATCAAGCCTCTTCGCCATCACTAGTGGCATAATCAAACAAATCCCTATCATGGGCGGGATCTCAAATATCCAAAGTAGTCATCCTAGTAGGCATCCAAACCCAAATATACAATGATCGAATTCTGCAAGCATCCAAACCTCAAACACATATCAATCCTATTTCCAGGAGGCATCCAAACCCAAGCATGTACCCGGTTATGCATCCAAGCCTCAGTCAAATAACTAAATGTTGAATAAACAATTATCCAAACTCAATCGAATAACCAAATGTCTAACCTCAATCCAATAGCCAAATATCCAAACTTACCAAATAATCAAATTCAACCCTTATTCAAATAACCCAACCCAAACCAACCTTCATAATATTAACATCTCTGTGCCATCCCGACACTATACAAAACTCCAATTATTCTATCACCACACAAACCCAAATGCCTCATAGGGCATATAATACCATTTCATATTACCCATATACCTATACACAATGTTTCATATACCTTATTCAAAATAGTTCAATCATTTAACCTGTAGCCTATAACCATATTCAATATCAATCAGGTTTCAAAACAAATATCCAAACTCAATTCCATAACAATTGTATTCTAGCCAATATCCAAATTCCAACAGGCATTCACATCCAAGCATGTATTCAAATTTAGTCCATACACATCCTCAGTCCAAGTATGCATCCAATTCTTAATTACATTTCTTGAGAATTATACAAATTTTTCATTTACAATTTACATCATTTCATTATACAATACAATATCACCATGAACTGTAATTCCACAAATAGCTAGATGAATAACATCCAAAACAAATACCTGAAATATAGACTTTTATCCTTCCAATTCATAACAGTACACATCACTTACAATAACCCACATGTAACCAACCAAATGGGATAATCACTCTTCTTATCCACTAATTCATTCAATCCAATTATTCATATCATCATTTACAAGAGTCAAGCATATTCACAAAACACATTAAGCAATACTCAAATTCCTTCCTACCTTAAATCAAAGTAATTCAATAGTTAACAAATTCACATGACCATTTGATCAAAGGAATCCAATGATTCCATCATAATCAATTAAATAAATCAAACTGAAATCAATTTACAGCAATCTTCCCTACACTTCATAATTTTATCATTCCATATTCACGTCCTATGAAACAATTACAATTCAAACATTCAAACAAAATGCATATAAGCATTTGTTAAGTCTAACCCCTTGACTAAGCTTGATTTTGATGATGAATGAGATTAACCAAATTAGTTTTGATGATGAAAAAACAAATGAGTGAAGAATTATGGTACTAACAAATTACTTTCCAAGTGTTACAGTATTAAATATCAAAACAGATTAAGGAAAGTAAACAAAGGTGTTAACTATAAAATCATTACATAACCCTTTGAAGAAGTATATAGAAAGGAATGCTCAAATAAAAGGATGTAATCATTGAAAAGCAATTTAGAATTTAATCAGAAGCTTGGCAAGAAAGCTAGATGCTTAGAAGAAATAAAAAATCAAATCAGATTTTTATCAGAAGTTACGCAGACGTGTTTCAGAATGACATCAGAAATAAAATGCGCAAATCAGAAGCACTTAGAAGTTACAAAACGTAAGTAAAAACTAGGCTAGAAGCATTTCAATATAGAAGACAAGCCAACTATTCAGAATCATGCTAGAAGAAACACAAGGCTACGCAGAAGTAATACAAAATGAGGACATGGTGCACAGAAGGAATGCAGAAGCACTGTCCCATCACACAGAAGCAACCTTGAATAATGATATGCTATGCATAATCAATCCAGAAGATACTTTAAATATTTAGAACCATGCCAGAAGAATTCTTGGATTGCCAAAAGCAATGTAGAAGCATCATCAAGAGCATAGAAGCAATATAGAACATTATTGCACTACTCAAAAGCAAAAGAACATTACACATAATCAAAGTAGAACCATCATCAAGAGCACAGAAGCAATACAGAATATTATCACACTACTCAAAAGCAAAACAACATTACATAGAAACAATGCAAAATCATGATATCCTACATAGAAGTAATGCATAACGGTGACACATAACACAGAAGCAGTACAAAACATTGACACACTACACAGAATCAATTCAGAAACATCATCATCAGAGGCGTGTTCAAGAAAGGTTAAAATAATGAAGTTATACAGAAGTAAAGTCTCAATTTCATAGGCAAATTAGAGGCAACTCAAAAGATATTCAGAAGCCAAAATTATGACCATTGAAGGATAAGATTGTGGATAGAAATTTTGAAGAGAATACTACCAAAAATATACTTACCATAGAAATTCTGAAGGATCACTTCAGAAGTTTTATTATGGTAATTTTGCTTTTATCATCAAATATATGGTAATTTTCATATCATCAAATATATGGTAATTTTTCTTTTATTTCTCAACAAGAACCAACTTGCATAGATCAAGCTTTAGAAGATGAAAACTAGATTATAGCTATGTAAGAGGAATTAGATCAATTCAAGTGTAAAAATGTGGACACTTGTTCCAAGACCCAACCATCAATCTATTATAGGAATCAAATGGGTTTTTAGGAACAAATTAGATGAATTTGGTATAGTAATAAGAAATAAAGTGAGATTAGTCAAAAGGATATTGTCAAGAGGAAGGAATAGACTTTGAAGAATCATATGCTCTTGTTGCCAGAATTGAAGCTATTAGAAAGTTACTAGCATTTGCATCTTTCATGAATTTCAAACTTTATCAAATGGATGTTAAAAGTGTATTTTTAAATGGTTTCATTAATGAAGAAGTTTATGTAGAAGAACCTCCTAGGTTTGAAGATCCTTATGATTCAAACTATGTTTTCAAACTCAAGAAAGCTCTTTATGGATTAAAACAAGCTCCTAGAGCATCGTATGAGAGATTAAGTAAATTCTTAATAGAATATGTCAATTTCTTGGAAGCATGATCATATCATGGTTCTCCAAGAAATAAACATTTATAACTTTATCAACTGTTGAAGCTAAATATGTAAATGCAAGTAATTATTGTGCATAGATTTTATGGATTAAACAATAATTGAATGATTATGTGTTAAAATATGTTAATACTCCTATTAGATGTGACAATACTAGTGTAATAAATTTGACAAAGAATTTGGTATTACATTCTAGATCTAAACACATAAAGGTCAGACATCACTTCATTAGAGAACTTATAAAAAACCATGACATCTGTTTAGAATATATACCAATTGAAAATTAGTTAGCAGATATTTTTATAAAACCTCTTCCAAAAGACAGATTCTATAAAATTAGAAGAGACCTTGGTGTACTAGATCTATGCGCATGACATACATGTTTAATCCTGATGTTTAAATACCTAAAAACATTCAAAAATATGTTAGAAATTCTAAAATAACATTTGTAATATGTCAGAAGTAACTCAGAATCTCTAAAATTCACTTAAAATAATTCAAAAGTGACTCAGAAAATCTGATAATACATTAAAAATTTTTATATAAGCAATAACAGAAGTTCCGTTAAAATCTCAAAATTATTATTACTCACTATAAAATTTCTGTGATACTTCCTCAAAACTTTTGAGTTACGAGTCTAATAGCTCTAGAACTTTTGAACTTCAAAAACATTTCTGTTTACATTCCTTAGATCTTCTGAAGCCATTAACATAAAATTTCTGTTTAACTTCTGTGCCAAAGAGAACTTCTAATACAATACATCTGAAGATCCGTCCCCTACAAAAACCCTAACCCCAAAAGCTCTGCACTCTCACTTTGTACTTCTTCAAAAAGGTGATTCAAATTTTCCTATCATCTACATTTTTCCTCCTTCAAATCACTCTCATTTTGATTCATTCTTAGAGATTTATCATTCTCAGAATCTTTAAAAACCCCCCTCCTTGAAAACCCTAGGACAAAAATTCTACTATCTACTGAAAATGGAAAGGATGAAGAGGGCCAACAAGCGAGCTGAGATGTCATCTTCAGATTTTGAAGTAAGAAGAAGAGAGATGACAGAAGAAGAAACTCCACGAAAAAGAAGAAGAATAGAAGATTACATTCTAAAGGTAATTTTCAATAACAATTCTTCCGCTAACAGTAAGTTCACTAAGTATTTTGAAGGGAGAAAGTTTGTAAAAGGAAGAGTCCTTGACTTTGAGGTATTTGGAGAAAATGGACTAAATCTTGAGGTGAAAAATTGGATTAAATTCCAAGGCAGGGAAAGTTTTATAAGGATAAATCCTATACGAGAATGATTCAAGCCCTGGTCACCAACTTCAACTGCAATACTAGGAAGTCATGGATTAGAAGGACTAAAATAGATCTACCTCCAAAGAATATAAGAAGTACATTCAATATTCCTAAGGAAGAACAACAAGAAATAGATTGGCCATCTGATAGAACAAGGCTATTTTCAGATTTGGCTGGAGTAGAAAAGGAGAATGTGATTTATCTACATGTTAGCCATCTGAACTTAGATCTCAAGTTGGCTCATATATTAATTTTCAACAACATATATCCCAAGACAGGAGGCATTGATCAGATCTTTAAAAATGAAGCCAAGATCTTATGGGCAATGAAGCACAGGAAGAGAATAGATCTGGCTAAATCATTGCTGATCAACTATTCTTGGTGAAGACATCTATTAAGTATTATCTATCTTATGGGATAATTATGAACAAATTTCTGAGGATAGTTAATATTGATCTCTTCAAAGAAGATGGAGAAGAATTCATGGCAAGAGAAGCAATAAATAAACATACTTTGAAGAGAATTGGCTTCAAGTTAACTCTGCAAGGATGAATCTCTCAGAAGCCAAGAAAAGAAGAACAAGTGAAGAGAACAGAAACTAGAGAAGAAACAAGAGACAAGCAAGACACCATGGAAGAAGCAATAAGAGAAGAAGCCACATAAAGAAATGAGAGAGACAAAAATAGAGGGTAGAGAAGAAAGTATAGTAGTAGTGCCCTCGAGACCTACCCAAACTTAACCTCAATCCTTCATTCCTCCACCTCAACAACACACATATTCAGTTCCACAAAATCTTGATTCTATTCTTTCAGCCCACCTCTTACCCATCCTCACAAGAATAACCAATCTTGAAACACAAAATTCATCTCTCAACCAAAAGATGGATTCAATTTGGGA